>JANAVB010000345.1:0-226365 GCA_029216955.1 Iris pallida
TATATATAGATATATTATATATTATATTATATATATATAAATGTATATATATTTATATAAAAAAAAATATATATATACATATATATAATGTATAGGTATTATTAAGTATATAGGTATACCTATATATAACTTAATAATACCTACATTATATATATTTATATATATATATATATATATATATATATATATATATATATATATATATATATATATATATATATATATATATATATATATATATATATATATATCCCTTTGAAAAACTAGTTTTTTTTGCAAAAGCCCTCTCCCTCTCTCTATTTAACTTAATAATACCTATACATAATATATTAGGGTTTATCTATACATTCAATTTATAATTTGGGGTTCATGGACTTACAAGGGCTTCTCATTGTTGGAAAATACTCTACGTACGACTCAGTCCCCCAAGGGAGTTTCGAGATTTCGAACATCTCGTGGAGCACCAATCCCAGTTCCCATACGGGGCCTATAAAATGTTCCGGTATGAGAATTGTACAGCTCTAGAAGGGCCAGGAACATAGACCAGTTTATCTCCACGCCAGCCTGGGTAGCCCGTATGGTAGAATCCAAGCTAAGTTTCTACAGCTCGTCCTTGTACTTTGTCAGGATCCAAAGTGTTAGATCGTCTGTAATGACACCAACCTTCAACCCAAAATTCCTTCTTCGGGTATAAACTTTGGCCGCCAACATACGATTGCAAAGGTTGAAGCACTGAACACGAAGGTGTGGTGTGGTTGGGAACATCACTGTATTTGCTACCGGGATGCAAAACTTGCAGAGAGTAAGACGGCCCACCTCATACGAAGGTGAAAACGTCCTTCTGGTCAGAGATGGAGTCGATCTTGAAAGACCCTGAAATTGCTCCTCCCTGGATGGGGTAAGGTTCCATTCCATTGTCCTCTTCGAGGCCAAGCAAATAAAGGTGGTCAGCGGCAGCTGACACTCGATCTTAGGCACATACATACGAAGACCCTTCGCCTCAAAGAACCAGTCTTCCTTGATCTTCAAAAGCTTTGCCTCATAAGATGCCAGTCTGTCCCCAAACAGAAATTGGGTGTAGCACCCAGTTTCCCAAATGAGGGTAATTTTAAAATTTCGTGTTTATAATTATTTTAATAATGATATTTAATTCATGATATAATTTTTGGTGATTTTAAATTATTTTAAAATTATTTAAATCAATGACTTGTGGTTTTGACGTTTTGCTAGTGAAACCCTAGAGACTGTTTGATCTAGAGCCTAACCATGTGATTATGATATTTTAATATCATTTTTGGCCTAAGGATATTTTTGCATTTGACCTCTTTGAATTATTTTGATATTATTTTATTATTTATGATATTGTTTTGGGATTATTTGAGTCGGGTTCGAATTTCAACTCAATCCGACTTGAAACGGGGACCCGGGGGATAGTTTGACTTTAGTAGAACCCACACACTAGTTAGGCATGGCCCACATGATATTAATTTTAGTCCACATGATAGAAATATTTTAGTTAGAGGTTAGACTAATTATTATGGATAAGGTTAGTGTGATTAGAGACTTTAGAATGACTAATTTAGCCCCAACCAATTAGCCCTTTCCCAATACTCATAGAATAGGTTAGTAGGGGCTTTTGGACTTTTCCTAATAGGACAAAACCACCTTTATGGCCAGCCATAATAAGGATAGGGTTGAGCCTCCCATTTGTCATTATCCATCTATTTTTCTCTCTCTTGTTCTTCCCCAAATTTCTAGAGAGCAATCCCTAGCAATTTCTCCACCAAATCCTTCCATTTCACCACCAAATCTTTTTCTTTCCTTCTCCATTCTAGCCAAGGAGGAAGCTACCCAAGTTTGGGAGGATTCGGAGCTCGTTCGTGTCCTTTTGGAATCTCTACGTGTCGGTGTCGCTCCGGGAAGGTTTTTCTTCGATTCGATCTACCGGGAGGTATAAATCCCTTCTCCTTTTTATTTTCTCATGCATATAGGTCTATTTTGAACCCATAGGAATGACCGCCATGGTTGTATCTCCATTTGTGTCCATTTTGTGTCCATTTGGAGGTCATAGGAGTGTCCTTTGTGTTGTAGATGTGTTCATGTTACATATATAGATTTATATATATATATATATATATTGTAATGAGAGTGTATCTATATTTATATATGTAATAAATGGTTCATGATGATTATATAATCAAGTTTATGAGTGTGGTTCCTCATATTATTATTGCTATTATTGTTGTGGATAATTAGGATATATATTGTGTATTCTTTTGGCTCAAACTACCCAAATCCGTCATGATTTTTATCCACGTTTTTTATTTCAGCCCTAACTTAGAAATGTCATAACTTCTAGCTCAAAGCTCGGTTTAATCTCCTGTTTTTTTAAAAGAAGCGTATTGAAGTTAGCTTTCCAAAAACATGTATTAATAGGCCTAATTCTTTCTGTAACTTTCTGGAGAATTATTTAAGTGTCAGTTGTACGAAAGACAAACGCGTTCTCGGTGTTTTTGCGATTCCGGGAGTTTTCGGAAACGAAAATGCGATCCGTTTGAAGTTTCGGAAAGCTAACACATAGATCTATAACATACTTTAATCTTAGAATTTAATTCATGCTGAGTTGGTACAGTATTGATTATTAGTAGGAGTTACTATTCGGCATATGCATTTTGTGCACCCTTGTGTGTAATATAATGTTCTATTTGATTTTAACCCATGTTAATGTATATACATTATGTAACTAAATAGACAATGCAAGCATGAGTAAATGGTTAAATAAATGATGTATGAGGTGTAAGTATCCTATCTAATATAAGCATGTATAAGTATGGCTTGTAATGAATATGTAGGTTCCCTAGTATGTAATGTATGGTGCATATAGTGGTGCAAGAGAATAATGAATGATGAATGAATGCAAGCATGAATGTAATGTAATAATAGATGTAATGTATGCAATATACAAGTTAATGAGATGTAATGTTCTATGTTAACACAAATCCTATATTACCTCATGTACCCCCTTACACTATGTTGACACTATCATACTTGACACATTGTTCACTTACACTTTGACACTCTTTGATATGTATACACTATGTATTCCCATTTAACCATCACTTGCCCCTTTGCCATGTTCACATACACACACATAGCCTCTTAAATAAGTATTTATGAATATAGTTAACTTAGCTATGTATGTATATTATATATATGTTAGCATATTGTGTTGTAATATATAAGTTTATATAACCATTTGAAATGCCATAATTATAGACCTAATGTTGAATACCAATATATGCATGTGTATATATGTGTAGACATATATAGCTTAAAGTAATAGATTACCTAGTGTATATCCAATATGAATTCTTGCCTATTTGAGTATCGAATAATTGCATGCTATATAGAGTTGGGTGTATGTTGGCTTGTATAGCCTTGTATTGATGTGTGCTTGCTAGGATAGTCTTGGTTAGGCCTAGTAAGACTTACTGGATTAGGACATGACCTAGTTTGACCTAGTTTGACTAGTACAGTTGACCAGAGTTGACCAAGGGTTGACTTTGGCCTAGTTTGACCTAGATTCATGTAGAATACATTGTAGTGCTTTATATTACCCTTCTGGACATGTTGTGACTTGTGCTGTTCTAATTAGGAGCCAGACACCTCTCCTCGGATAGTATCTTTACCTTGGACATTCAGATATCAGGCGAGTACATTCTCTGATCGTTTCATACTTGTCACGACTTATATTCTCGCTCTAGATTACTTTTACTTGATGCTGTCACGTTATCATCACGGATTGGTACTATATGGATCTCTTCTTGGGATGTTATCCCCCTTAGCGGGCGTATCGGATACTTTATGACATGTGTTTCATGTACATCATGTATTCCTTGCTTCTGCGTTATTCATGTACACTCATGTTCTCTCATGTTCTTACATGTACGTTCATGTACTCTCATGTTCTTTCTTGTACGCTCATGTTTCCTCATGTGTTTCTTGTATAACCAAAACATCATGTCCGTAACGTAACTTGAATAGATCCTTGTGTATTGATTGTGGGTAGGGGTGAGTATAAATGGTCATGTGATTTACCCATCATGTTCACTCTGTTACTTTTCATGTTTTATCATGTACAACACAGCCTTATTGGCTGATGTCCTATATGTTCACTCATGTACATCATGTTCAACATAAGCCAATTACATGCCATCTCGTACTCTAAATCACTAGTCACTTACAGTTCTTACTTATCATGTATATATATTTCTAGTTATCAAATATTTCTCCTATTTTCATGTACATCTTCTTACAGCGTTTCATGTATCTTATTCTATTGCCTGCTTTATATTTCCTGACATGATATGAACTGCATGAGATGTATTGTGCTCGCTCCTGTCCTGACTGGACCTGTTGATAAATTTTACAGATAGCCTGGGATTGCCTGCTAGCCTAGAGGAGACACAGTAGAGGTTGTTTAGATAGTTATTTCATTTTGTCTGGAGTTGTATTTACTTGTGGATTACTGTATTTGAGTTTTGAGATGTATTTCTGGAATTATGTATCTTAGACACTTGGACTTCTATCTCCTGTATCTCTTTTGGATTTCATGTTTATCTATCTTTATCATTCTACCTTAGATTGTGATTGAGTTGTACCTCTGTGTTGGCCTCCTTATGGAGAGTATTCATATTATGCTAGTTATAGTTCATGACCTAGAACAGCGTTCTACCGCCGACACTGCGGCGTAGGCTGGGCGTTGTTACGTTCTCGTGTCCTAACTCTAGGGTGCGGGTCGTGACATTGGGGCTTCAGATAAGACTCGGTGGTACTCCTAGCAGAACGGATTAGGCCACTCTCCATCATGGCCTGGAGGAAAGAAGGGGTCGGCAACTGGTCCAGCATAATCACAGCCTTGGCCGGATTGACTACTTCTTCATTGAAGTCCAGACCCATCTGGCAGAGAGAATAGTCAAACAGAATCTCATTCAAACGAGGTAAAGTCATAGACACTGCAAAAAGATAAAAGGCAAAAAAGTTAGCGAAAACATGGTTTTTTTATGAGAGACAAAAAGTCATACGCAGCCTGGCATCAGCGCATCTGAAATTATGCACATCAGCGAAGGCCAAAGCCTCGGCGCATCATCATGATAGAAGTCCATGAGCGTTGGCTGAGTTATACCACAGCGCATCTCCAGGACTGAAGTCCATGTGCGTCAGCAAGATAAAGCTTCGACACATCTCCAGGACCGAAATCCATACGCGTTAGCGAAGTGAAGCTTAGGCGCATCTTCAAGGTGTAACTCGATGAGCCACACCCATGCGCTTCAGCAGGATGGTTGGCATATGTTCCAAAATGGTTGCCTATCCATGCGCTCAACCATGCACAAGTAACTGTGTGTTCGAAGAAAAATACCTAACAGCGGCCACCTACCGATGACTTCCCCATACAGGTCGGGATGATTCGTGTCAACGACTTAGGGCACGTCGGCGTCGACTTCAACAGGCTTCTTGTCCTTGCCTTTGCTCTTGCTAGCAGCCGCACAAGAAGCTTTGGGGTCCATTGCAAAACTAGGGTTTTCGAAGGAGAAAGAAAATTCTAAGAAAAATAAAAAGTTTGGAGAAGAGGGTAGAAAGCCCTATTTCTCCCATAAAATGCCTATTTATAGGCCTGGAACGCACGTGACCTGATAAGATGTGACATCAGCAGCCGATGCTTCGAGTTTCGTGAAGAGGCGGCTTCAAATCTTCGAAAAAATTATCATTAATTTGATACAAAAATCGAAGCATTATCATCAATAACATGCACCAACACGATCATGCGCGAAGATGGCCATGCGCCCAAGTAGATCATGCGCCTAAAGTTTCTACTACCCATGCTTCTTGTTCAAAGTATTCCAAAACTTATCTAAAGTCTTGAAAACTTTGAAGGGGGTCTTGTAGAAGCATAGAATTTTTCATGTGCCACAAAGGCCAAATTCCTATGTGCTACAAACTATTTGTGCCAGGGGCACAGAGATATGTCAGCACATCACAAAAGACAATAAATAAAAGTGCATAAAAAGAAGATTTTTTATTTGACTATGAAAATCTATTACATGGCTTCTCATTCCATAAAAAGTCTACTACAAGCCTAGTCTAAACTCTATGGATAGGCGCATCACTTTGGCGTCTCAGCATATGCGCATCTCTTCTTTACGAGCGAATCACTTCCTCGTCTCAGCACAGGCGCATTACTTGCCGCCCTGTGGCTCTTCCAGCATAACGAGGGTTGGGCACATCAAACCCAAATCTTGTATTCAATATGACACTCAACATCGTCTCGGAGAAGAACATGGCCATTGAAGAACTCGAGCACGAACTTCTCTGCCCACAGCTAACTCGACGCGTCTCAATTCTCTGATCGAGTCTGTCGTCAAAATCGAAGCTTTTTTAACGAGAAGATCCACAACCCACAGCATGCCAATTTGCCAAGGAGGAGGATCGGTCGAGTTCATTCTCGACATAATCTGTGTGAAATGAGAATGAACAAACTCTCATATATAAAAAAAAACTTCCATTTATAGGCCGGGGCAACCAAACCCATACACCAAATGGTAGCTCTCCTGAAGTTAATACTATGAATCTTGTATTAATGATAATGAACCTGCCATCTCGAAATCAACTGAGTCAAAGTTATTAATTTTGAGCCTCAAAATGCTCAACAAAGTTGAATGAAGGTGACGCGACCATTAAAGTTCCATACGCCCCATAAAGGATGCCCCCGTAAACTGATGCGCCTCATGGAGTATGCGCCGTCTAAACAATGCGCCTACACAAAGCTCGTCGCCCATCAAAGTATTTAATGCTAAGTGACAGAAGTCATCAACACATGACTCAAAAAGCTGAAGTTGGCAGCTTTTTTACAGAAAACGAAGAGACGCCAACGTCAACATAATCATTACTCGATTTGTCGGTTACAGCTGTACTCTGCCACGTAGCCTACTAAACCCCTTGCATACGCCCTAAAGCCATGCACCCAAACTTCATATGCGCCTCAAAAGCCATGCGTCCAGACTTACTATTGATCCCCAAAAGCCATAAGCCAAGTCTCTTCATGCACTGGATCTTCCAGGCACATCATTCCAACTTTCTCTCAACAAATCAAGATCTTTGAAGCGATGTGCATGCGCCATGTGTCATTGACTCAATTTTGCTCATGAACGGGTGTCAACCACCCAAGATCTTAGCAATAAACAGATCTCAACAATTATCACGTGTCAGCTCATCCACAGCCCAACAGTACAGTTTCAAACAGATTATGTTCAAGCTTCCCGAGCGCAGTGCCCCTGCGCCCAACAAAATCATGAGCGTAGCGTTCCTACGTACAAAATTTTCATGTGCGCGTGACTGGTTCATTCCACCGCCTGTAAATAGAAGGATCATTCCTTCATTCAATCTCTTCGCTTCCTCCCAGATTTTATCCAGACATTCAGAGAGCTCGAGATTGTTGTCAGATCATCAATAAAGTAAAGAATCAACTCTCCATCGCCATTGTTCCCAGAAAAAACAAAAAATATACTCGAAGGATTCCATCGAGGGTCAAAAATTATACTATATTTTGTTTGTTATTTATAAAAGTTTTCTTTAATACTTTGTAATGGCAAACAGAAAGGTCTTGGATGGCGCGGACAGAAGGTGAAATTGAAGGTGCAATTTTGAGAGGAGTTCAGGATTAATATGTTTGTAAGCCCAGTTTCTTATAATATTTATATAAAATCTGTCAAAAATGGAGAGGGGGAACGGGTTTCACGTAGAGGAGAGAATTTAGGAGAGGGTTGGATTTGTTTTAGATATGGTTTGAATTTAAAAGGAAATGAAAAGATTGATAGGATTTGGTATTTCCAAATAACTCCATCTAATTTTTTTAATGCATATTTAAATTTTCTAATAAATGGTTGCAAATAGTTAATAAAAATAATAATTTCAAATGGTCAATATAAGTTTAGGCAACCTAGAATAGGCTCTATCAAGTTTATTGCACTAGGTTGTTGGCCCATTGGTCATGGTCAAACCTGATTTTAATAATTGATCAACTCTGTCTCGATATACGAAACAACTGATCAAGACGTTTTTGACACTAATCAAGATTGGATATCTACTAAAGCTGTGTTTGCCACTCAAGACTGTATTTTTTTATGCAATATATTTTATATTTTTTATTGAGTCTAGGAATACATTGTACACCGAGTCGTACTGGCAAATAGGCTATCCAAAATCGTTTTCATATTTGTCCTATGTTTTGAAAAATATTCCAAACTCGTTTTCAAAATTGACCTATGTTTTGAAAAACATCTCTTATTTACAAAAGCTTCTGAAGGATTTCAAAAAGCTCAAAAAATAATTTTTAAAATAAACCTGACCAACCCTGACAGAACTCGGCCAGAGTTCGGCCAAGGTGAACGTTATATGAACGTTGGTTTTTGAACTTGGTCTCCCTTTAGTTGCGGTTTGTTACATAGAATTCTGTCTGAATTCGGCCCGAATTCTGCCAGAGTTCTGTCTTTGAAAAAACTATGAATAGAGAGGAATTCTGATCATTTCAAATCACTCATTCACTTTCATCTCTTCTCTTCTAAAGCTTACATTTCTTCCAAAGAGTTTTCTAAAAGCTTCTATTTTCAAATCCTAAGCCAGTTACAATTCTCTAGTCAATTTGTCGGTACGATACGGTCTAGAAATTTTCAAAGATATTGTAATCAGAGGCTTGATTGAAGAAAGACTCTTCAAAACTGAAGTTGGTCGAGTTCTTCGTATCAATGCTCGCGTCTGTAGAAGTTGCAAGGACTTCGTATGAAAACTTACGGAATTTTCCAATAGTGGATTCAACTGGAAGCTAGAGTTTTTTCGACTAGACTAGTCCTCACAAGAGGGAAACCAGTATAAATCTCTGTGTTTGCGTTTACCTTATGATCTCTTTTCTTTACAGTTATTACTTTGTGATTATTGATATTATTTCTGTGATCTAACTGCTAACAAGTTTTTTAATTAGCAATATTCTGCTGCCTACTCTATTTACCCTCCTCTAGAGTATTCTGTTTTAGATTTTGTTCCTACAATTGGTATCAAAGCGGGTTATACAGGTAAAGTAAGGTAAAACTGCAGTTATTTTTAATTGTTATATAGATCACAGCATTACACATGGCAACTGTGAAATTCACAAGTGAAGGCCAAGCCACAAACAGACCTCCACTGTTTGACGGCACAAACTACACTTATTAAAAAACACGGATGAGTTTCTTCTTAAAATCTCTCAATTTTGACTTATGATCTATAGTTATTGATGGCTACAAAAAGCCTCCTCGTATTACTATTGAGGGAGTTTTAGTTGAAAAACCCCGTGATAAATATACTGAGGATGAAAAAAAAGGCCAGTCTTGACGCACATGCCATTAACGCTTTATTTTGTACTTTAGACAGAACTGAATTTAACAGGGTGTCAACTTGCATAACATCAAATAAAGTGTGGAAACTTCTCGAAGTAACCTACGAAGGAACAACACAAATCAAGGAGTCAAAGATTAGAAGACTTACTCAAGAGTACGAGGCATTCAAAATGAAGCCAAATGAATCCGTCACTCAGATGTTTACGAGATTCCTGGATATTGTAAATCTTTTGTCTTCATTAGACAAGGAATACAGTAACCATGAGAAGATTCGCAAACTTCTACGAGCTCTCACAAATAACTGGATTCCAAAGGCTATAACAATCATTGAAGAAAATGTCCTCTCAACAATGTCTCTGAAAACACTTATGGGTAAGCTACTCACTCACAAGTTGGAACTTCAAGACTTTGATGATGCTACACTAAAGGAGAAGTCAGAGAATTCGATCGCTCTCAAGGCTCAACATAGAAGAACTGTCGAAGATGATTCTGACGACAGCGACTCCGACTCTGAAGATCAAGCTCTTCTGGTAAGAAAATTCAAGAAGTTTATGAGATTCAACAAAAGAACAAAAGACAGCAACAGTAACAACAACGAAGAAGATCCTATTTGCTACGGATGTAAGAAGAAAGGACATATGAAGAAAGATTGTCTAACAGCATCATCATCAACAAGAAAAAGCAGAAAATATGACAAAGGCTACCTGAAGAGATCTACATCAAGGAAGTATGCCAATACAAGCATATGGCATGAAAGCGAAGCCAGCGATTCAGAAGACGAACAATCGGATAACGCTGTAAATGTATGCTTGATGGCTTGTGATCAGGTAATCACTAATCCTCTGTTTGATCCTTATGACGATTTCACCTTTGAGCAATTAGGAGAGGCTTTCAGTGACCTGTTAAAAGACTACAGGAAACTGCATAGTAAATATGAAATCTCTAAGAAGGTACTCAAAGAGTACAAAGGTGAGTTAGGAAGACTTACCGACCAACTAGTTGATGTTAGAAATAATAATTCTTCTATTGAGTCTGGACCCCAACACGTATGACGACCGGATATTTGTATCACTTGACGCCTCCAATGCATGGTTTAGTGATTTTCAGACACGTCCGGTGTTTGCGGATCATCCTATCAATTTTACTATTTTTTCTCAATATGATTCACTTTTCCATGATCTTTGTCTTGATGAACTTGTCACCACCAACTCGGTTATCTATCGCAATGCTATGCTATACAAATGTTCTATTGCAACCTAACTCATGATGATACACATATTTTTTTATGGGTTGTGGGCATTGATATTTCTTTCGATGATTTTGACTTGGCCGAACACCTTGAACTCCCGGAGCCAAACTCATGGGAAAAACTTATTGAAGCTCGATCGTTTCAATTTCCTGATGGGTCTTCCCTCGAAAGCTTTAAGGATGACTTGTGTACCCCTAACACACGTCCTCGCAAGCTTTTGGCCAAGTTTCTCAATCCCTATTTTTATGAACTTCATCGGATTATTTTTAACACTATTCTACCCAAAGCGGGATCCACCGATGAGGTTACCTACTTTGACATCTCGGCATTGTATCATCTCCACTTTTATGTTCCATTTAATCTTCCATGTACCATGATGGACTAGATGATTAACGCTAGAAAGAAACCAAGATCCTTGGTTTATGCTTTTTATCTTCCTATGCTCTTTCGTGCTTTTCGCGTACCTCTTGATGAGTGCCAGTTCCTACCTGCCCCTGCCTTCCTCTCTAAGGCACGGCGGCTTCAGGCAGCTGTTGGCTCACCTGTTGTGTCCGAGCACTCAGACGATGAGCCCGATGCCCCTCCTCTTGGACAGGATCCTCCTCCTCCTCCTGCTACTCTTGAGTCACTGCAGACTATGCTCCGCGATCGATTCACCTTAGAGGATGATCGCTGGACTCAGCTTGACTACCGGACTACCTTGCAGATGAGTGCCATTAGCAACTCACTGCACGATATTCGGTACTCTATGTTCCGACATCTTTCTATGCCTATTCCTATGGAGCGGGACCCTATTCGCGATAGATATCGTATCGATAACCCTTGGGTTATCCGCTACTTGGATCTGGATGTGGCCTTCGTGGACCCTCGTCGTTCCTTCACTGATCCATCCGACGACGCTGGGCCTTCACGAGCTCGATGATGGATATGGATGTCTACTTGCTGCTGCTACTGAGGATCGTCGTTTATGTTTTCTACCTTTTGGATTTTAGTTGATGTAGTTGCTTTTATGCACTTTGATTGTCGTAGACTTATTTCTTATTTGTGACTCTTGAGACATTCAGTAGTTTTATCAGTTTCTATGCAATATCCTCTATTAGTGTGCTTGCCAGTTATTATGATTTTTTTGATAAATGCCAAAAGGGGGAGAAATATTTGCTTTGCTATATTCTATATTCATTATAGCATATTTCCTATCATTATGTATATGTGCTTTGGGAAAAGAATGGACAACAGGAACAGAGCATTATTTACGGGGGAGCTATTGCTAGCTCGGCACTGATTACGGGGGAGCTACGCCATTGCTTTTAAATGTGTCCTGGTATGAATATTGAATATACAAATATCATTTTGTCAATTATCAATATGGGGGAGATTGTTGACACAAAATCACAGTCAACCAAATATTGATAGAATTGACTACATGATATTGTGATAATTCGATACGACACATGAAGACAAAAGTCAGTACAAGCCAGACGACAGCTCGTACCTGCAATGCAACATATCTTTGAGTCTATATTTTACAACTTTATTGAGTCTAGATTTATGTAAACTGAGCTGTGCTGAGCATCTGAGACTTAACCTATACCCATACCCCAAAATTATAAGCTCCACGTAAATCAAAATGAGCCAATTTACCCATTGACCCATTCTGTGCTCTGGAGACAGAGTTCGGGCCGAACTCTGCCTCCTAAAATTCAGCACCCTAATTTTTAGGGTTGGCTGGTTGTAATTTGTCCAACGGCCAAATTTTTGAATATTCTAACCAGAATTCTGGCCGAATTCTGCCTACCTAGTATCCTATAAATAGGCCATGAATTCTCTCATTTTCATTCATCCAATCTTCTCATCTCTTCTCTCTAAAGCTCTATACAAGCCATACCCTTCTTCATCTACTAGCCACAAGCTCCCTAAGCCTCAAGTGCTTAGTACTTTTCAGTTAGGAGTTTGTGCAAGAGTTCAAGAAGTTGCTTGGAAAATTCCAAGCATCGTCACTGTGATCTTTGTAAGAAGTTGACGTGCTCTTCTGAAGAAAAGGCACGAGGTGTAACTACTATTTCACAAATAGTGGATTTAATCCTGAGCTAGAGTTCTCAGGCCTGGACTAGTCCTCCATGAGGGAAACTAGGTTAAAAATCGGCTGTGTTTGCGTATGCTTTCTTGTTTCTTATTTATTTTCGTATTTACTCTGATTACTTTCAGTTTGTGAAAGAGTTTAATTTTTATTTGGCTATTATTGTTATAAACTCTATTCACCCCCCTCTAGAGTTGTCATCTGTTCTTCAATTGGTATCAGAGCTCTGTTCTCTCTACAAGGACTAACATCCTAGAGCTGATCCATGGCAACCACACAATCCATGATTTCCAATCACGGTGAAGGGCAGTCCACTCATAGGCCTCCCCTATTTGATGGAACGAACTACACCTATTGGAAAACAAGGATGAGCTTTTATCTCAAGTCGCTAGACTTCGACCTGTGGACCATCGTCACCAATGGTTACAAAAAGCCCGCCAGGATATTGTCAATGGTGATCACGTTGAGAAACCACATGACAAATATTCTGACGATGAGAAAAAATAGGCAAGTCTAGACGCGAGAGCTATTAATGCTTTATTCTGTGCTATAGACAGGAATGAGTTCAACAGGGTCTCAACATGCACCACCGCTCATGAAGTATGGAGACTTCTAGAAGTGACACATGAAGGAACCACCCAAGTCAAGGAGTTAAAAATAAGTCGTCTCACTCAAGAATATGAGGCTTTCAAGATGAAGCCAAATGAGACAATCACACAAATGATTACAAGATTCCTCGACATCATCAACCCCTTGTCTTCTTTCGGCAAACAATATACAAATTACGAGAAGATCCGCAAGATACTTAGGGGGCTACCAAAGATTTGGAACCCTAAGGTGACAGCTATCATAGAAGGAAATGATCTCACAACTATGTCCATGGAGACTTTGATGGGAAAGCTGATGACTCATGAGCTTGACCTCAAAGACTTCGAAGAGCCTGCTCCTAAGGCTAAGGAGATCGCCCTCAAAGCTCACCGACGAAGGGCTGACCCTGAAGAGACGGATGACGACAACTCGGAAGGTGATGATCAAGCTCTCCTTGTTCGCAACTTCAAGAAATTTCTTCGCTTCAATCGAAGAAAGAAGGAACCACAAGAAGATGACGAAGAAGAGCCAACATGCTACGGTTGCAAGAAGACTGGACACGTCCGAAAAGACTGTCCATTCTTAAAGAAGAGCAACTGTTATGAGAAACCATACAAGAAGGCTTCCTCAAAGAAATATGCCAACACAAGCATGCTCCTAGCATAAATACATCATCCTGCAGCCACATAAATACACACACAAAGCATGACACATAATCATCATGCTACACATAGATACAATCATCACTATGTTGCACCTAAACAAAATCACCATCATACTGCTAATAGATAAAAACATCATCCTGCAGCCACATATAGTCATCATCATGCTCCACACCACTCTTACCATGCTACATATAGACATTATCACCATGCTACTCCACACCACTCTACATATAGATATCATCACCATGCTACTCCACATCATTCTATATATAGACATCATCAACATGCTCCTAGCATAAATAGGAATGCTATCTGTACTTATTGTGGATTACGTGGACACATTTCACCATAATGTAGAGTTAGAAGATTAGTAGATAGAAATATATATGCATGGCTTCCGAAAACTAACTTTTCAGGACCCTCAAGAACTTGGGTACCAAAGGTCACATCTACTCTTGATGTAGGTGGACCTTCCCTCCTCAACTAAGAGTAAGTGGATTCTCGATAGTGGATGCTCGCGGCATATGACGGAAAACGCAAATCTTTTCGCATCACTATCGATGAAGAGAGAAGGATATGTATCCTTCGGCAACAACCTAAAAGGGTATATTATAGGTAATGGTATTATTGGACATTCTCCTTCTCCCGTAATAAAGGATGTCTGCCTAGTGACCGAGTTAAAGCATAACCTGCTCAGCAATAGTCATCTTGCTGACCATGGATATGACATTAACTTTAGACAAGATAAATGCTTTATTTATGATAGGTCAATGGGAGACATCATTTTTGAAGGGATAAGAGAGGATAATATTTATATTTTCTATCTATCAAGAGACACTAACAGTGCAGGTAGATGCCTATATGTTCACAAGGATGAAAGACTACTGTGGCACCAGCATCTTGGTCATGCAAATATGGATACTATATCCAGGCTATCGACTAAGAAGCTAGTTAGAGGCTTGCCCGACATCACATTCAAAAAGGACACGGTATGTGCCGAATGTGAATTGAATAAGGCAACCAAGTCCTCATTTCATTCCATAAACTCTGTAAGTACTACTAGACCCTTGCAATTACTTCATATGGATTTATTTGGCCCTAGTAGAGTAGCCAGTCTTGGTGGAAAACTCTATGCCTTTGTTATTGTTGATGACTTTTCTAGATTTACTTGGGTTTTCTTTCTTACAAATAAAAGTGATGCTATTTCAGTTTTCAAGATTTTTGTTAAGAAAGTTCAAAATGAAAAAGGCTACATGATTACTCGAATCTGAAGTGATCATGGAGGCGAATTCGAAAATACTGATTTTGAAAAGTTTTGTGATTCCAATGATTTTGATCATGAGTTTTCTTGTCCAAGAACTCCTCAACAAAATGGTGTTGTGGAGCGGAAGAATATGACTCTTGGTGATATGGCTAGAGTCATGTTGAATAAGTTTTCACTTCCAAAATACTTTTGGGCTGAAGCTATCAGCACAGCGTGCCATATTTTGAATAGGGTGCTTATTCGTCCTATTACGAAGAAAATACCCTATGAGCTTTGGTTTGGAAGAACCCCAAATGTTTTTTATTTTAGAGTTTTTGGTTGTAGATGTTTTATCCTTAACACCAAAGACAACTTAGGCAAATTTGATGCCAAAGCTGACGATGGTATATTCCTTGGCTATGCTGCCAAGAGCAAGGGATATAGAGTATTTAACAAACGCTCATTAATTATGGAAGAGTCTACAAATGTGACTTTTGATGAAGATAACAGTGCAGCAGCTACTCTTGATGATGATGTTGAGCCATCAACTTCTACTCCAATGAATACCACTACCGAAACTAATTCTCTGGATGGCTTGCCAAAGAAATTCTTTTTCAAGCCGTCACATCTAGAAAATTTGGTAATAGGTGAGGTTTCACGCGGAGTAACTACGAGATCATCATTAAGAGACTCCATTGCTAGTACTGCCTTTATTTCACAAATTGAGCCGAAAAACATTTTAGAAGCTTTTAATGATGAATTTTGGATTTCTGCCATACAAGAGGAACTCAACCAATTCGAGAAGAGCCAAGTATGGGAACTCGTTCCTAGACCGCCAAATCACTCGATTATTGGTACCAAATGGGTTTTTAGAAACAAAGTAAATAAAGATGGTTCAGTTACACGCAACAAAGCTCGTCTAGTAGCTCAAGGATACAACCAAGAGGAAGGTATCGACTACGATGAGATGTATGCTCCTGTTGCGAGATTAGAATCCATTCGGATGCTTTGTGCATTTGCTAATTTTCAAAATTTCAAATTATTTCAAATGGATGTTAAAAGTGCTTTCTTGAATGGATTTATTAAGGAGGAAGTTTATGTAAAACAACTCCCTGGTTTTGAAAATCATAAATTTCCCGACCATGTTTTCAAGCTGAAGAAAGCGCTATATGGCCTCAAACAAGCCCCTAGAGCTTGGTATGAACGGCTAAGCAATTTCTTGCTTGAAAAAGGTTTTTCAAAAGGAAAAATTGACACCACACTTTTCATAAATCTTTCAAAGACACTATTCTCCTAGTACAAATATACGTCGATGATATTATATTTGGTTCTACTGATGAAACTCTCTGTCAAGATTTTGTCAAGTGTATGTAGACCGAGTTTGAGATGAGCATGATGGGGGAGCTCAACTACTTTCTTAGACTACAAGTCAAACAAACATCAAATGGAACTTTCATCTGTCAGTCAAAGTATACAAAGGACATGCTGAAGAAATTCGACCTTGACAACGTCAAACCTATCAGCACTCCAATGGCCACTACAACTAAACTAGAACCAGATGAAAGTGGCAAACCTGTGGATCAACGTAAGTATCGAGGTATGATAGGCAGTCTACTTTATTTAACTGCTAGTCATCCTGATATTATGTTTAGCGTTTGCCTGTGTGCTAGATATCAAGCTAATCCTAAGGAATCACACATGACCGTTGTTAAGCATATCTTTCGATACCTTAAGGGTACAGTTACAGTGGGCCTATGGTATCCCAAATCAACATCGTTTGACCTTATTGGTTACTCTGATGCTGATTTCGCCGGATGCAAGGTCGACCGTAAAAGTACAAGTGGCACATGTCATTTATTAGGAAAGGCTCTAGTCTCTTGGTTTAGCAAGAAGCAGAATTCTGTCGCACTATCCATAACCGAAGCTGAATACATTGCAGCCAGGCGTTGTTGTGCACAAATTTTGTGGATGAAGCAAACCCTTGAAGACTACAACTTATCTTTTATGCATATTCCAATCTTTTGTGACAACACTAGTGCTATAAATCTCACTAAGAATCCCATATGTCACTCACGCACGAAACACATTAAAATATGTCACCACTTTTTGCGTGATCATCAGCCAAATGGCACTATAAACTTAGATTTTATTGACACTGATCATCAGCTAGCAGATTTCTTTACAAAACCATTCTCCGAAGAGCGTTTCAATTTTCTCTGTCGTGAACTTGGAATTTTGGATGAAGCTGTTATTTATTAAAATAACCTGCATAAATATCGAGTATGTCTTGATTCTTTATGATGAAATTACTATGGGTACAAGCCGAAAGGGTCCTTCTGATAACAAGACGTAAAAGCCTAAGCGATACGGTGCACTAGTCCTCAGGACTACCGCTAGCTGGGATCCGACCCCTGTAGCTAACCCATGGTAGCTTCAAAATATTGAATTATGGTATAATTCCTTGTTTATTACATGGTTTATTTTTATTTATCACATGCTACAATACAAATTTTCCAACTTCACTGTTATTCAGCGTTGATTATTTAACAAAGTCTTTCTAAATTTTATACATGTATCATATTTTTTTGGTCTCTCTCACTTCATCATATTTTTTTCACTTAATCATTTCTTTTTGTCTCTCTCACTTAATCATTTTTTCTATGGCCTGATTTCTGTTCTGGTTCCAGCAACCGGAATTCGGGCCGAACTCTGCCTTACCCAGAGTTCGGGCCGAATTCGGCTTGGCTATCCAGAACCGGGAGCAGCCTCAGCCGTTGATCAAAATTTGATCCAATGGTCAATATATGTTCCGACCATTCGAACCCTTACACAAATATTCGGATTTCCCTCTACTCTCTTCTCCATTGCCACCTTCTACACCTCTCTAAACTATTTTTCTCCAAACCCTAACCCTAGTTCTTCCTTCCTAGAGCATATCTCTTCTCAAAACTCAAGGAGAAGGCTTCTCTCACCATTCTCCTTCATATTTTATCATCACATTGAGGTATATTTCAACACTTTTCTCCATCTCAATTTCCTCCATTGTCTTTATTATTTCATGGCTCCACGATTGTTCAATAGGGGGAAGAGACTTCGAATCGAGGGAGCATCCTCTTCGAATGCTCCTCCTCGTGTTGAACAGCCCGTTAAACAACCCAATCAACCACCTATCCACCCGTTGTTCAACCCACCTCGTTCACTCGACCCCAACACGTATGACGACTGGATATTTGTATCACTTGACGCCTCAAATACATGGTTTAGTAATTTTCGGACACGTCCGGTGTTTGCGGGTCATCCTATCAATTTTACTATTTTTTCTCAATAAGATTCACTTTTCTATGATCTTTGTCTTGATGAACTTGTCACCACCAACTTGGTTATCTATCGCAATGCTATACAAATGTTCTATTGCAACCTAACTCATGATGATACACATATTTTTTCACGGGTTGCGGGCATTGATATTTCTTTCGATGATTTCGACTTGGCCGAACACCTTGAACTCCCGGAGGCAAACTTATGGAAAAAACTTGTTGAAGCTCGATCATTTCAATTTCCCGATGGGTCTTCCCTCGAAAGCTTTAAGGACGACTTGTGTACCCCTAACACACGTCCTCGCAAGCTTTTGGCCAAGTTTCTCAATCCCTATTTTTATGAACTTCATCGGATTACTTTTAACACTATTCTACCCAAAGCGGGATCCACCGATGAGGTTACCTACTTTGACATCTCAGCTTTGTATCATCTCCACTTTCATGTTCCATTTAATCTTCCACGTACCATGATGGACTGGATGATTAACGCTAGAAAGAAACTAAGATCCTTGGTTTATGCTCTTTATCTTCCTATGCTCTTTCGTGCTTTTTGCGTACCTCTTGATGAGTGTCAGTTCCTACCTGGCCCTGCCTTCCTCTCTAAGGCACGGCGGCTTCAGGCAGCAGTTGGCTCACCTGTTGTGTCCGAGCACTCAGATGATGAGCCCGATGCCCCTCCTCTTGGACAGGATCCTCCTCCTCCTTCTGCTACTCTTGAGTCACTGCAGACTATGCTCCGCGATCGATTCACCTTAGAGGATGATCGCTGGACTCAGCTTGACTACCGGATTACCTTGCAGATGAGTGCCATTAGCAACTCACTGCATGATATTCGGTACTCTATGTCCCGGCATCCTTCTATGCCTATTCCCATGCAGCGGGACCCTGCTCGCGATGGATATCATATCGATGACCCTTGGGTTATCCGCTACTTGGATCCGGATGCGGCCTTCGTGGACCCTCGTTGTTCCTTTACTGATCCATCTGACGACGCTGGGCCTTCACGAGCTCGATGATGGATATGGATGTCTACTTGCTGCTGCTACTGAGGATCGTCGTTTATGTTTTCTACATTTTGGATTTTAGTTGATGTAGTTGCTTTTATGCACTTTGATTGTCGTAGACTTATTTCTTATTTGTGACTCTTGAGACATTCAGTAGTTTTATCAGTTTCTATGCAATATCCTCTATTAGTGTGCTTGCCAGTTATTATAATTTTTTTGATAAATGCCAAAAAGGGGAGAAATATTTGCTTTGCTATATTCTATATTCATTATAGCATATTTTCTATCATTATGTATATGTGCTTTGAGAAAAGAATGGACAACAGGAACAGAGCATTATTTACGGGGGAGCTATTGCTAGCTCGGTACTGATTACGGGGGAGCTACGCCATTGCTTTTAAATGTGTCCAGGTATGAATATTGAATATACAAATATTATTTTATCAATTATCAATATGGGGGAGATT
Source organism: Iris pallida (assembly GCA_029216955.1). Classification (NCBI taxonomy): domain Eukaryota; kingdom Viridiplantae; phylum Streptophyta; class Magnoliopsida; order Asparagales; family Iridaceae; genus Iris; species Iris pallida. The sequence goes on from JANAVB010000345.1 coordinate 20,039, forward strand.
GTTGACACAAAATCACAGTCAACCAAATATTGATAGAATTGACTATATGATACTTGTGATAATTCAATACGACACATGAAGACTAAAGTCAGAACAAGCCAGACGACAGCTCGCACCTGCAATGCAACATATCTTTGAGTCTGTATTTTACAATTTTATTGAGTCTAGATTTATGTAAACTGAGCTGTGCTGAGCATCTAAGACTTAACCTATACCCATACCCCAAAATCATAAGCTCCACGCAAATCAAAATGAGCCAATTTACCCATTGACCCATTCTGTGCTCTGGAGAAAGAGTTCGGGCCGAACTCTACCTCCACACAGAGTTCGGGCCGAACTCTGCCTCCCAAAAACCAGCACCCTAATTTTTAGGGTTGGCTGGTTGCAAGTTGTCCAACGGCCAAATTTTTGAATATTCCAACCAGAATTCTGGCCGAATTCTGCCTACCTAGTATCCTATAAATAGGCCATGAATTCTCTCATTTTCATTCATCCAATCTTCTCATCTCTTCTCTCTAAAGCTCTATACAAGCCATACCCTTCTTCATCTGCTATCCACAAGCTCCCTAAGCCTCAAGTGCTCAGTACTTTTCAGTTAGGAGTTTGTGCAAGAGTTCAAGAAGTCGCTTGGAAAATTCCAAGCATCGCCACTGCGATCTTTGTAAGAAGTTGATGTTCTCTTCTGAAGAAAAGGCACGGGATGTAACTACTATTTCACAAATAGTGGATTTAATCCTGAGCTAGAGTTCTCAGGCCTGGACTAGTCCTCCACGAGGGAAACCAAGTTAAAAATCGGCTGTGTTTGCGTATGCTTTCTTGCTCCTTATTTATTTTCGCATTTACTCTGATTACTTTCAGTTTGTGAAAGAGTTTAATTTTTAATTGGCTATTATTGTTATAAACTCTATTCACCCCCCTCTAAAGTTGCCATCTGTTCTTCATATGACACCTCTAAAAAGTTGGAAATTAGTTTAGGAAAACGGCCTGAAGTTATTGCTTCATATTCTAACACGTGTCAATTACCGAATCATCGGAACACACCCAAACCAAACACTGTCAGACCAAACCATACCAAACCTATGCCCAAAAAGACTAATAGGCATGCATTTTTCTATACTAGAAAACCAAAACCTACCAATCATGCACCTCACACAACTTTCAACACTCAACATGCAAAATGTCATTATTGTGGCCTCATTGGTCATATATCCTCTGCATGTAGAATCAGAAAGTTAGTAGATCTAAATATTTATGCATGGATACCAAAAACTAACATGTCAGGATCCTACAAGAAATGGGTATCAAGAGTTTCATCTGCAAACTGTTTCGTAGGTGGAACGCCCTTCACATGCTAGAAGCAAATGGTTCCTCGACAGCGGTTGCTCACGACACATGACCGGTGATGCATCATTATTCGTAACACTGTCAAAGAAGAATAAAGAAGGATATGTCTCCTTCGGTAATAATTTAAGAGGGTACATAATCGGTATCGGTGACATTGGTAAGGCTCTCTATCCTGTGATTAAAGATGTATGTCTAGTTACCGAGTTAAAACATAATTTGCTCAGCATAAGCCATTTAGCTGATCACGGTTATGGCATTAACTTCATCAAAGACAAATGTACTATAGTTGATAGCTCAACTGGTAGTACTATCTTTGAAGGTATCAGAGAAGACAATATATATGTTTTCTATCTGTTAGAAGATGCTAACAAAGCAGGTAGATGCTTGATGGCCAAGAGCATTGAGAGTCAACTATGGCATATGAGACTCGGTCATGCAAATATGGACACAATTTCAAAACTATCCACAAAGAAGTTGGTACGTGGCTTACCGGGCATATCTTTCAAGAAGGATACGGTATGTAGCGAATGTGAAAAGAACAAAGCTACCCGATCTGCTTTTAAATCCAAGAACGATGTAAGTATCACTAGACCTCTATAATTGTTGCATATGGACTTATTTGGATCCAGTAGAATTGCTAGTCTAGGTGGTAAGTTATATGCATTTGTCATTGTAGATAATTTCTCTAGATACACATGTATATATTTTCTTACAAGGAAAAATGATGCTTGATTAGAATTCGTCACCTATTGCAAGAAAGTACAGAATGAAAAAGGTTTCATGATTACTCGCATTCGTAGTGATCATGGTGGCGAATTTGAGAATGCAGAGTTCAAGCAATTCTATGACACACACGGTTATTTGCATGAGTTTTTCTGTCCTAGGACTCCACAACAAAATGGAGTTGTGGAACGTAAGAACATGACTCTATCTGAAATGGCTAGAGTAATATTGAACCAGTTTAGTCTACCTAGATACTTTTGGGCTGAAGCTGTCAATATATTATGCTATATTCTCAATAGGGTTCTAATTTGACCTATATCGAAGAAGACTCCTTATGAGTTATGGTTTGATAGAACACCCATTGTTTCTTATTTCAAGATATTTGGTTGTAAATGCTTTATTCTTAATACTAAAGACAACCAGAATAAATTTAATGAAAAGGCCGATGAAGGTATCTTTTTAGGTTATGCGGCAAAGAGCAAAGGGTACAGAGTCTTCAACAAGAGAACCATGATTATCGAAGAATCAATTAGTGTCAAGTTTGATGAACTAAATCAATATTTAGACGATTACGATAATGAAGACGTAATTACACCAAGTACAGCTACTGTAAAACCTTCACACAAAGATGCAGAACCTTCACACCAAGCACCAGCTGAGTCTTCAAGCAAAGAAGCCAAAACCGACAATCCTGAGGATATGCCAAAAAAGATGAGATTCTTGGCAGATCATCCAAAGGACTTGGTAATTGGTGATATTACCAAGGGTGTAAGTACTCGTTCCTCTAATAAAGATATAGCTTCTTGTGTTGCTTTTGTTTCACAGGTTGAACCCAAAAATATTAAAGAAGCATGTAGTGATAATTTTTGGTTAGATGCTATGCAAAAGGAATTAAAACAATTCGAACGGAATCAAGTTTGGGAACTTGTTCCCAAGCCCATTGATTATCCGGTCATTGGCACCCGTTGGGTATTCCGAAATAAACTGAATGAGAATGGTTTAGTGACTCGTAATAAGGCTCGACTCGTAGCTCAAGGATACAATTAAGAAGAAGGTATCGACTACTATGAGACTTATGCCCCAGTTGCGAGATTAGAATCCATTCGCATGTTATGTGCATTTGTATGTTTTCATAATTTCAAGTTATTTCAAATGGATGTTAAAAGTGCATTTTTGAATAGTTTTATAAAAGAAGAAGTTTATGTAGCTCAACCTCCAGGTTTTACTGATTTCAAAAATTCTGATTATGTTTTCAAGTTGAAGAAAGCCTTATACGGTTTGAAATAAGCCCCTCGTGCTTGGTACGATCGTCTAAGTTTTTTTCTACTTGACAACGGTTTTCAAAAGAAAAGGTTGATACTACACTGTTTATAAAATCTTTTCTTTTGATTCAAATCTATGTAGATGACATTATTTTTGGATCCACTGATGAATTTTTTGTCAAGAATTTTCAAAGTGTATGCAGAATGAGTTTGAGATGAGCATGATGGGAGACCTAAAATTCTTTCTCGGACTGCAAATCAAACAAACCAACAATGGGACGTTCATAAATCAAGCAAAGTACACAAAAGATCTATTAAAGAAGTTCGACCTGGAAGCAGTCAAACCACTTAGCACTCCAATGGCGACTTCAACCAAGCTTGATATTGATGAACAAGGCAAACCCATCGATATACGTAAGTATCAAGGTATGATTGGTAGCTTACTGTACTTAACTGCTAGTCGACCAGACATTATGTTTAGTGTTTGCTTGTGTGCACGTTTTCAAGCCAATCCTAAGGAATCACATCTGTGCACGGTTAAGCGTATCTTTCGATACCTTAAAGGCACTTCTTCTGTCGGCTTATGGTATCCTAAAACTACGTCATTTGACCTAACCGGTTATTCTGATACTGATTTTGCCGGATACAAAGTAGATAGAAAAAGTACCAGCAGTACATGTTATTTCTTAGGAAAAGCCCTAGTCTCTTGGTTTAGCAAAAAGTAAAATTCTATCACATTATCTACAACTGAGACTGAGTATATCGCCGTAGGACGTTGTTGTGCACAAATTTTGTGGATGAAGCAAACTTTAGAAGACTTTGGATTACATTACACACACATACATATTTTCTGTGATAACACTAGTTCTATTAATTTGACTAAGAATCCAGTATGTCACTCTCGTACTAAGTATATCGAGATTCGACATCATTTTCTTAGAGATCATTAACAAAATAGAGATATAGACCTTGTATACATAGACACACAGAATCAATTGGCTGACATATTCACAAAACTTCTAGCGGAAGATCGTTTCAATTATTTACGTCGAGAATTAGGAATTTTAGATGTCAATAATATTAATTAATTTTTTTATTAATTAATTCACTCAATACTCAATAACTGTTTTTGAGACAAACCTACAAAGAGTCTGTCTGTCACCACGACTACGGTCGAAGCGAAGCGGTACCTAATTGTTCTCCGGTGAACTCCCGTTAGCTGGGATAGTACTCCTACAGCTAATCTGAAATAGATACTGAGTAAAGAAAATTAATTTATAAAATAATATTAATTATATTATTTGAAATTTAAAATTACTAAACTTTGAATTAAATATTTGAAATGAGTTGATGAAAAGGATATGGCCCACAAAAATTTTTTTATAACCCAGGAGAACCCTAGGAGAATTCGGCCCGAGTTCGGTCCGAATTCGGCCAGAGTTCTGTTAGTGCTGTACATTTTTAAGTCAAAACCCGAGGCCTTCTCCTCTTCATCACTTCCAAACCAATTCATCATCACAACAACAGCAGCCGAAGAACCCCCAAACCCAAGCTTTTCTCCACTCCATTTTTTCCAATCTACGTGGAGATTTCCATCCAAAATTTGGATTCGTGCGGAGAATCACGTCCTCTACAACATACTTGATTCTCGGAAGGTATAACTCCTTCTCTCCTCTACTTTCAAATTTTTAGGGTTTCTTAGTTTTGGGAAAGAATGCCTAAGGGATTCAATCCTTTCAAGAGGAAGAAGACCAATCTCAGTGAAGAGGTATCGTCTTCTGATCCGAACACGAATTTTCTTGTTTCTCCGGTCCAATCGAGTGACGGCGTATCGGATGAGTTTTACTTCAAAACTCATGACCAAGCATTACTTTGGTATGTCGACTTTGCTATGCGTACTATATGCACCGGCGCTCCGATTAAATGGACTATATTTTCTGACCACCTTCCCTTCTTTGAGGCATTAGGGTTACACCATCTTGCTACCCTACAATTCTCTATAGCTACTAATGCCCTTAGACTGCTCTATTGTAACTTCGTGTTAGACATTTTTATCGTAAGAACTCGTGTTGGCGGGATCGATATCGAGTTCGATGATGTGTTGCTAGCGAAAATCCTTGGTATTTCAAACGAAGGTGCCCCGCTCGATGACATCACCGACTTCGATTTTCTCGAGGACACGACTCTTGTTAGTTTCAAGAATGAGCTTTGTGCGCCCGCACATGCTCGTCCTGGAAAGTTCAAGGCCAATAACTTGAACTTGTTTAACTAGGAGTCACATCGCATCATCTATTCTACTATTCTTCTGAAATCTAATTCAAAAGATGATGTCACTGCACTAGAACGTTCTGCACTATATCACATTATTAAGGGGATTCCTTTTTCTGCCCCTAAGACTATTATCCAAATGATGGGTAAATGTCGCGGAAGAGACCGCAACCTCTCTTATGTGATGCTTATCCCACGCATCTTTAAGCGTTTTGACATTGACTTATCCACTTGCACTCTGGACTCTGAGCCCAAGTTTTTCAAGCTTTCTCGTCGTAGCATTGCCACTGCTTCTCCACCTCCTACACCTGTTCCTACTACACATGTTCTTCCTCAGACTTACCCTATGACTTTTGAGAGTATTTTTAGTGCCCCGTCCCGCTCAGTCAATCGGAGGAATCGAAGCGCCGACGGCGTTCGGACTTAGCCTTACAAACGGCTGCATGAAGACAACGCTCGGTCGAGGCGACCGCTCGCTCAGGTGGGGTAGTTTCGGTGAACTTGCCTCATCTTTGCCTTCACATAATAAATCGCATGTTTTCAACTTGCACAAGTAGGCTTAATAATAAAAGAGACGAATTTACATAGCTAAAGGGAAATAATCCCGACGGGTCGAATTGAGTTAGAATATGGAAAGGTCCAACGGTCGGCTTAGAGTTGGTGCATGGCGTGCTTTGAAAATAACACTCGATCCTTCGTTCCGTGGCTTGGAAGAAGGAAAGTTGGTTGAGTAGGCGAAGTTATGAACGTGGCCTAAGTCATAGGCGTCGCCCGCATAAATGCTTCATAAAGCATGCACGGTCCTATCGTCCAAGGCTTGGCATAGCCTTGGCTTGTCCCATGAGTTAAGTGCGTTGTACGGCTTATAATATAAGTCTAGGCACCCAAATGACTTGGTCGTTTAGAAGTCGAACGCATGCGCGGTACGTTTCCGCAATACGAGACTTGACGCAGCCTTTGCTCGTCGAGTTGTTGTACGTTTAAGTCAGACAAGTTATGTTAGGCTATCGGAGTGGTAGCAAGCACGGTCCTATGAGTTCTACTGTTGGGTATAACCAATAGTCTTACGGTCTCAAGGCCCGTTATATAAAGTATGACTTGGGCGATAGCGTCACGTAGATTAGAAGTCGGTTTGAGGCACGATGCACGAACTTAGTGTTTAAGGCATGAACCACGGTTGATTGAATGAGTTTTGGAGAAAGGACTATCGAATAGGCATTGAGTTGAATGAAATGATATAGTAACATGAAAAGAATGCTCGCGACCGTGGGTCGTCGAGGGGTCTCAAATGATAGAAAGAATGCTCACGACCGTAGGTCGTCGAGGGGTCTCAAATGATAGAAGTCTTGATATTGGTTTGAAAGAGATGGTAACATTGGAAGAGAAATGACTGTGTGAGACGTCAGTTTGTGTCGAGTCTTGCATGGTCATTGGACAACTTGTCGACAAGAAAAAGTTTCCACGAGCGGCAACCCTGGGCACCGAGGGACCGCGTCGTTCCGAAGGGAAACACGGTATAGCCGTAGCTGGACGAACCGCTCGGGTCATTCGGAAACTTTCAACGGGGCTAGCTACTTGCGTTGAAAGGGTCGCCGAATGGCAAGGCTATAAGTCCATGATAGCTTGTGGTGTTAGTGACCAATTCATATAGATGGGTCGGCATGAGCGACAATCCGCGTGTGTGCCTTTGGATTTAGTCTAGTTGAATGTGTGTATTGTTGGAACACAAGTGTTTGGGCCTAAGAATGGCTACAACATAGGCGACGTGCTTCGGCACGGGATGCGACGTCGGGTCTTAAGTTGTTGGTATATAAGTTACATAAGTTGGTTTGAGTTGTCTTGAGTTTAAGTTAGAAAATGCCGTAATGCAAAGCTGGTCGAGTGACACTTAGTTCACAACTTGGATGGGTCAGTGATGATTTAGTAGCGAAGGGTCGCGAGGCGGCAAGGGCCGCGAGGCGACTGTAGAAGTATGGAAAAGAATAAAGAAAGATCCATGCGGCCAGGGAGCCCCATGCGGCTCAGAGAGTTCATGCGGCTCAAGGATCCATGTGGCTCAAGCGTCTATGCGGCTCAAACAAGTTCTATACGGCTCAGAGAGGAGCCACGTGGCCTGCAAACAGATCTTTCGTTTGTCCTTTACTGTATTAAATGCCTTGACGGCTGACAGCTCTGGCACATGACAGCCCTGACACAAAAATACAATTATGACTCCGTCATAATGGCAGACTCCTAGGGAAATAAAGAAAATCTCTGACACAAATCCAGAAACTTTCATAAGGACTTGACATGTGGACAGTCGTATGCGACTCAAGTAGAGACCACCTCATGCGGCTCATGAAGACTATCCCCATGCGGCTCACAAAGACTACCCTCATGCGGCTCACGAAGACTATCCCCATGCGGCTCACGAAGATTATCCCCATGCGGCTCACGAGGACTATCTCCATACGGTTCACGAAGAAGACACCCATCATGCGGTCACCTACACTCATGCGGCCCGGATCATCACCATGCGGTTCAAATGTTCAGGGGGCCACTCTCAAGCAGCCTTGACACGTGGCCAGCCTTATGCGGCTCAATGAGGAGCAACCTTCCTGTGGCTCAAATTTCTGTAGTAGCTCGCGGTTAAGACACGTGGCATGATAGCGGGACACGTGGCATCAAATCGATCGAAATCCCTCAACAAATCCCAATAAAACATTGGGATCAAATCAGATCATTTGCAATCAAGCAAATTAATGACACGTGTCGGGAAATCGGAGGTTGGCATGACAAACCAGGAGGATTTATGTCAATCATCATTAATTACCCACAAAATATTTGATGCAATCATATTTATTGCTCAAATCTCGTATATTCAAGATAAACGGCCCAGATCCAGTGATCCTTAGCCGCCGACTTTTAAGAATGGACAATCGTTGCAAACCCTAATGATGCCCTCCACTCTTATAAATAGCAAGGTGTCATTCCCTTGTGAAGGAGGAGACTCTCAGATAAAAAAAAAGAGAAAAACATAGAGAGCCAGAGAACTAGAGAGAGAATATACAAAGATCAAAAGGAGAGCATTTCTTCATCAATGCCAAGCAGTTCTTCTACAGAGCCAAAGCTGCACCCGATCGTCCAAGGAGTAAGGCAGAGCGGCCGTCGCTTTCCCGAGCCTCTATCGTCACCCCCCAGAATCTAAAATAAACAATTGTACTTAGATTGCTGTACCTAGGTTTTTGTCCCTAGGCTTTCTTTGTACAAGCGAGTTTATATTGTGAAGTAAAAGTCCAGTCCTCCGATAATTGTTCTGCTCTTTTATATTTCATGGCAAACACGATGGCGACTCTTCTGGGGATAAACTTCTCCACGGCTGAGGAGTTGGTGACGCAATCGGATACAGCCAAACTTGGCTCCACGCAACAGAAGATGGTCGTCAGCTTCGACCAACAGGCGTTTGAAGAAATGCTCTCTGAGGAAAGCGCTGGCCCGGTCCAGAAGCGAACCCGCACAAAGAAAGCTCGCAGCGAGTGGAGGCCAAAATCATTTGCTCCTCCCCAAGTTCTGGACGGAGCACTCTCTGCTGCCCAAGACGGCGAAGGCGACTCTCATGCGGCCCCACTTTGAGCCATAGAAGACTCTGCTGTCCCCAAGTCCGACAGAGGAAAGCAATACGATGCTGGACTTGTAGGGGCAAAGAGCGATCCTATGTGCTCCAGGAAGAAATCGAACAAGGGCACTAGCCGCAAGACGAAGACTCATGCGGCCAAGATTGCCAGCTGTATGAATGATGACCACGCGGCTGAGACTACTAGCCAAAGGCACAATACTCATGCGGCCAGGATTTCCGACCGCATGGAGAAGACCTATGTGGCTGAGACTTTCAGCCGCATGAAGAAAGCCCATGCGGCTACGACTGCCAGCCGCATAGAGACTATTAATGCCAGCCGCATGACGCCTGCTCCACGTGGCTCTGTCTTTGACCGCCTCTCCTATGGTCCTGATCTCTTGTGCTCCCAAGAAGATATATCTGACTCTCTCCAGCACCACTTAGACTCTTCCTACTATGTGCCCTCACGCACTAGAGTGAAGAAGTCTAAGGCAGCACGAGCTTGGCAAGCTCGGTCCGCTGATCCGACCTCTGACCATCCGAGCGTCCCACATACTGTTATGCGGGCCTCTGATAGAAAGTTGTACAGAACCACTGGAGTCCAGCCCCCGGCGACAAACGGACAGAGAGGTTCCCGAAAGTCTCCCAAAATCCAGGGAGCAAACATGGTCGATCCGGACCCATCTGACATGCGTGAGGCCATCCTCCACAAACGCAAGGAAAGAGAAGGTGCCTCGGGGTGCAAAGAGTCCTCTCACGGACGTCACTGCACCCAGATCATCGTCAACTACTGTTACAATAATACGACGGTACGAGAAGACCGACAGTCCGTCTTCCAAAGACTGCAACAAACATGTTCAGAAGATGAGGCACCTCCCGTCGTCTCCTGCAACTCTACTCAGAAAATCCCTGCAGATGGGAGAGTAAAGAAGACCAATGCTCCCAGCCCGAAGATTTCAACTACTATGACTAAGAAACTATCATCTAAACGGGTGCCCACCACAGGAGCTTTCCAAGGTACCCGTTCAAAGACAAAATTTGCTACAGTGGGAGATTCATCATCCACAACACTAGGGGTTGCTAGGACTAGGGGTAGCACTCCTCAGAACATCCACAATAATCCAATGTTCCAAGGAGATAAGCCAGAGGAAACAACTCTCCCATCAGATACAGCAAGGGCCGACGTCCCCGAGGACGTCCACGACTCCCAAGATGAAGCAAACTCTGAAGCCGGGGGTACTATCCCTTCTGAGTCCGAACCAGAGGAGAACGTTCCCACATACCCTGATGACTTCTCACTATAGGAGTATAATTCGGAGGGCTCGTCCTCCACCGTTCCTTCCATCTCTCCTCATGTAAAGACAGTGATCATGACGGACAGCAATCAAGGTGGTTCCAGTGATCGCCAACGCATCGACACTTTGGAGGCCATACTGCATGCCTTAGTCAAGTCTGTGGACGAGATCAAAGCGGCCCTTCCAACTCTCCAAGGAGGGATGCCTGGCCAAACAAGTGCGGGTCCCGCGGTCAATGCGGACTCGAACTCAGCGGCACCAAACCCAGGCAACAATCCTCCTGAAGTGACTGCCCCCACCGCTGTGGATAGGCCAGGGAAGCAAGAAGAGGGGTCCAGGAGCTCCGAGCCATGTTTCACGGTAGAGAAACCTCTCAAGACCTCATAATACGGCAACCATACCCTGTTGCATGGAGGGACGTCCCCTTTCCACCAAGATATAAGCCATTCAATATCAATCCCTATGATGGCAAGACCTCCGCTAGTCGGTACATCACTTACTTCGAGGTCACCACCGACCATCTGCCCCATGATGATGCCATCCTTACACGATTATTCATCGGGGCATTGGAATGAGTCGCCTTCGACTGGTATCGCAACCTGCCGGACAACTGCATCCACTCCTTCGCCAGCTTCAAGCGCATGTTCTTGGAGAGATTTTATGAAGTAGGACAGGACATCACGATGCCCACCCTCATGGACGTCATCCAAGGGGAGAAAGAGCTGACAAGGAACTATATTGAGCGGTTTCGCCAAACCGTAATGAAGATACCGTCTGGTAACCCGGATTCCTTCTTAATTAAAATTTGCCAAAAGAGGCTGCTTCCAACAATCAGCCTCTGGATGGGAGAAAGTCAATTCAATGACTGGAAAAAGTTTATCATCCGTGCCACTAGTACCGAAGAACGATTGAAGAAGGCTCGCCAACTGGGATTACACATTTCAGAGGGAGAAGACAAGAGCAGGCGTCCCAACGCCAACAACAGCAATGGGAGTAGCTCCTCCAACAATCGGGACAACAAGGGCAAGCAGGCTATGGTGGCCGACACAGCCCAGAAACTCGAGTCAAAGCCGACGGACAAGCAATGGCCACAAATGACCTACTCCTTCGAAGACGGCCACGTCAAGCCCATCTTGGACATGCTCATACAAGGAGACAGAATTCAGCTCCCTCCACCAAGACGGGAACCTCGGCCGACAGAAATGGATAACCCAAAGTACTGCCATTACCACCGTAACGTCCACCATGCTACACACGACTGCTACCAACTAAAACGGTACATCCAAAATCTCATCGATTCGAACGCTCTGGCCATCGATTTCGAGGAGGTAACTGTGGCAGCCAATATGGTGTCAGTGCAATTTGGCAGTTTCCCTCCAACAGAAACTCAAGACGGTGTGGTACCCATCCCTCTGGCGACAATAGAAATTGCTAATCTTCTGCCTCCACGGGATCAGGCTACTGGTCTAGTACCCCTCACCACATCACGAGAGGAGGTCATATGGGTCCATCCAGACTTAGTATCTGAAGTGACTCAGTCCACACCATCTTCCATTCGCAATAGCAAGAGTGGAAAAGTCAGTTCATGCCGCACAGTCTCGGCAGATATCGAAGAAGTCACAGCCGTCGTCACTCGGTCTGGGGCATAATCCTAACCTGTGACTGATAACTCGGCTGAGGATCATCAGCCCGCTACAACTGACGCGCCGGGACCTTCTCAGCCTCCGACGACCGACAAGCCTAGGCCGAAGGAGACTCGCTTTGATAAATCCCTCCGAAAAGAGGCACCTCAGGGGGTGGAGAGGCCCTACAACTTTGACATCTTGGCACAATTGACCAACACACCGGCCAAACTGTCATTATATGAGCTCCTGAGACTCTCGAAGGATGTTCGCGCGGCTTTGAGCGATGCACTCCAGAATGCCGACGCCTACCTGGCTCAGGTCAACCTCACGGAAGAGAGCCTGTCTGCAGATTTCCAAGACAGCACTTGCACGGGAGCGATGCCCAACATTGTCTTCACTCCGCAGGATATGCTCATCAAAACCAACCTGTACGATCGCCCGTTATATTACACTGGATACATCGGCGACGTAAAGGTGGATCGGATGCACATTGATCCTGGTTCTTCCATAAGCATCATCCCGAAGGGTCTGTTTCATCATCTCCGCATCCTTATGCATCGTCTGACGCCGACAAGCACCGCCATCAGCGGTTTCAATTCGGACAGGAGCTACCCGATTGGGAAGATTCGCTTGAAGTATCAAATCGACGATCTCCAGTCAGAAGTCACCTGTTACGTCATAGATGCAGACACTTCGTACAACATCCTCTTGGGGCCCCCTTGGATACACGATTATATGATCGTGCCTTCCATCCTGCACCAGTGCTTCAAGTATGTCGACAAATACGGCTTCGTAAGGACAGAATTTGCCGACATCGATCCCTTCAAAGGGGTCGAATCCTACTACTCAGACTCCTGTCTATACGAAAAATCGAAGAGGCACCTTGGTTAAGGAGATGTGCAAGCTCAGACAGCCACAGGATCAGAAGAACCTATGACGATCTACCTCCAAGCTCGTAAACCTGGCAAGTCCGTACCCCCTTACAGCCACTTTGCGTAAGGACGTAATCAGCCTGTCAGCACAAGAAAAGCAAATGATAATCCGGCTGCCAAGGTCTGGCCAAGTGCCAAGACCCACAACGGAGCCATTGATAATTCGACTGCCGAGAGTCGGCCAACCGCAAACGGAGAAGCTCAATCCCTCCGACAAGCCAATGACGATACGCCTTCCCAAGAAGAGTCGTCACCCCGATATAAAGTCTGGGGCTTCTAGCGAGCCAACAACTCCCCGCCCAGCATCGAGTACCAAACTGGGGGTCGCTAGTCTGCCAACAACTCCACGTTCTGCTCCACCAGCAGAACCCCTGATGATCAAGTTACCTAAGTCATCCTCTCAGTCTTCATTTATACAGGGGTGGCCGAAGAAGAACCAGAACTGGCCAAGTATGTGGCCGCTCACACTGATGTTCCATCCGTAGATGATGTAATCCTGCTAGAAAAGATACCTTACTTCATCAATAAAGGGCTATCTTTGAACTAAAAAAAAGGGTCTTCGTTCCAAAAGGCTGTTAAAGATCAGGCTCTGGCAGACTTTCTAGCAGCCCACCTAGGCCCGGAGTCGTCCAGAATATATGAAAAAATCCCAGATGAGGTCGCGGACTCGCATATAACCTCTCACGATGATATATGGCGAATGTTCTTCGACGGTGCCTCAAGGACCGGACCTAAGGGCAACATCGTCGTCGGAGTTGGGATGGTGCTGGTTTCTCCCTCCGGATTGGTGATCAATCGTGCTTATTCCCTCATAGAATCCTGCTCTAACAATGTGGCCGAGTACAACGCTTTGGTCATTGGCCTCCAACTTGCAAGAGAGATGGGGGTAGAATATCTTGAAGCATACGGCGATTCGCAGTTAATCGTCAATCAGATCCGGGGCTCATACGAAGTCCGCCATGAAGACATGATCCCTTATCACCAAATAGCGATCAACATTATCTCGTCATTCGAGGGGTTCTTCATCGAACACGTTCCTAGACTCCGAAATATCGAAGCCGATGCCCTAGCTAGCCTTGCCGCTTCCCTAGCGATTCCGAACTATGCTCGCCAATCGGTCGATGTGATAGGCCACGAACTGGTCTGTCCCAAGAACAACGTTCAATTCATGGCAAGTTATTCCGCTCAGACGATCGACGAAGTCCCAGACTGGAGACAACCATTCATTGACTTCGTAGTCTACGACATCCTGCCCGAGAACCCAAAGGAAGCCACTTCCATCAGAAGGCGTTCTCTCAGATTCTTCTACGATGTAGAGACAAAGATGCTGTATCGCCGATCCTACGACGGATTATTGCTTCGGTGTCTGTCGAATACAGAAGCCAAAGAAGCCATACGCGAAGCTCATGACGGTGTTTACGGGGCCCATCAGCCAGGCCCAAAATTGTAAGACCGTTTTCGCCGAATGGGCTACTACTGGCCCACGATGGTAGCAGATGCAATAGACTATGCAAGAAAGTGCAAAGCCTGCCAAGTCCACGCGGACTTCATCCACTAACCATCCGAATTTCTATATCCGACAGTAGCGTCCTGGCCATTCGAAGTATGGGGAATGGATATCATCGGTCCGATCACTCCGCCTTCTTCCCGAGGACACCACTTTATACTTGCCATCACAGATTACTTCTCCAAATGGGCGAAAGTTGTCCCGCTTGCAGAAGTCAAAACTTCAAATGTGATCAGCTTCCTCAAGCATCACGTCATCTATCGCTTTGGACTGCCCCGAAGAATCATCCACGATAATGGTCCGCAGTTCGCAAGCCACGCCTTCTATCACTTCTGCGACAAGCACCGCATCCAAAATATTGCTTCAATGCCATATAATTCGGCAGCGAATGGGTTGGCAGAAGCATTCAACAAAACCATCATCAAGTTACTCAAGAAGTTCGTATCGTCTAACAAACGCGATTGGAACGAGAAGCTTGGTGAATGCTTATGGGCGTACCGTACCACGGTCCGAACAGCCACAGGAAATACACCATTTTCTCTGGTATACGGGAGTGAGGCAGTTCTCCTATTAGAGACTTAAATACCCTCGCTCTGCGTCGCTCTCACTTATCAATTGACGACGGATGATAACTACCGTCGCCGACTATAGGAATTGGAGGCCTTAGATGAAAAGTGCCTCCTGGCTCAGCTACGGATCGAGCTATACCAAGCACGCATCTCCGGAGCCTTCAACAAGAAGGTTAAAATCAGAATATTCTAAGTAGGCAATCTCGTTCTGGCAGTCCGGAGGTCAATGGTCATAACTTGTAAGACCGTCGGCAAGTTCCAGCCAAAATGGGAAGGTCCGTTTATCATTGAGGCCGTATTCTCCAACGGTGCTTACCGCCTTGCAAAACAAAATGGAGACTTGCTCATGTTGTCCGTCAACGGCAAGTTTTTAAAGAAATATTATGTCTAAACAATATTTCCCAGATCCTTGAGTTATGTACCCGCTGGTATCGCTGAACTCACATCCACAATCTTGAGTTATGTACCCGCTGGTACCGCTGAACTCACATCCACAACATTCCAGATCCTTGAGTTATGTACCCGCTGGTACCGCTGAACTCACATCCATAACATTCCAGATTATCGAGTTATGTACCCACTGGTGCCGCTGAACTCATATTTCCAAATTCCAGATTATCGAGTTATGTACCCGCTCGTACCGCTGAACTCACAATCTCCCAGATTATCGAGTTATGTACCCGCAGGTGCCTCTGAACTCACATTCCGGTCACTCTTCCAGATAGTAAGTCATGTGTGACCATATCTCTGAACTTTCTTCCTGGAAGAGATCCTCCCTCATGATCCACTACTCGCACTTCCAGTGCACAAAAAGGGTAACAGATCTACAAATTTCCAAAACGGCCATGTCCTCATTACCTCTGAGTCGTTTCACTTCCGCCAAAAACAAATCACCCCTTTACATAGAGCTTCCATGTCCTCATTACCTCTGAGTCATTCTATGTGCCCTCCTTCATTGAGCCCACTCCTGCCATGTCCTCATTACCTCTGAGTGGGAAGGCTCCGTCGAAGAAACCTTCATGCTTGTCATGTCCTCGTTACCTCTGAGTAAGTATGATGATTCCCTTTCGATTTATTATCCATACCCACAACCGGAGTACGCCAAGGATAATAGGTCCACAAACATTCTCCGCTGAGTCCACTCCTACCATGTCCTCATTACCTCTGAGTAGGAAGACTCCGCGGTAAAACCTTCGTACTTGCCATGTCCTCATTACCTCTAACTAAGTATGTTGGTTCTCTCTTGTCTTATTATCCGTACCCTGAACCAGGGTATGCCAAGGGTAATAGGCCCATAAATGTCCTCTGTTGACCACAAATATCCTCCGTTGAGTCCACTCCTGCCATGTCCTCATTACCTCTGAGTAGGAAGACTCCACGGTAAAACCCTCATACTTGCCATATCCTCATTACCTCTGAGTAAGTATGTTGGTTCCCCTTCATCCTATTATCCGTATCCTAAGTCGGGGTACGCCAAGGATAATAGGCCCACAAATGTCCTTTGTTAAGTCTCTTAGTACATGCCCACCATTCCTCATCATGCCCCGGGAGCCCAGCTGCTCCATGGCATTCTCTCTCCTGATACCCGGAACGTCCATGAGCACCCTGCCATGGAATCGTTCTAGGTATCCCCAATCAAACTTGTTATCCGTACCTAAAACCAAGGTATGCCAAGGGTAACAGGTCCACAAAAAAGTCCCCCCATTCGGGGCAAACGCCACCACAACACCCCAAACACAACAGGCAGTACAAATAAAGGATGGAATAAAACATACTCTTTTATTTGAAAGCCAAAAGAAGCATTACATGTCTTGGGACCACGTCCCTCTCAAAAAGAAAAGAAAAAAGAGAACAGAAACAAAAGAAGAAAAGGCCGACTATGGTTCGGCATTACATAACTCCAAGAGGTAATTTCTCACTAAGGTGGTCCCCCGCTCAAGCCGCTGTTTAGCTCGGCGTTCAGCCTCTTGGGACAACTGCTCCGCATCATCCAGGTGCATATATGCCCGCCAGTCATCCTCCATCTTCTTCAGGGCGAGTTCCAGATTGGCAGAAGCCCTACTAAGTCTGTCAGCCTCCTGGATAGGAAGCCCCTTCTCAGTACGGGCGGCTTCGAGCTCGGACTCCAGGAAGGCCAGCTTTCTCTGGAGCTCGAGGATCTGCTCCCTGGTGTCAATTACCCCACGAAAGGCAGCCGTCGCCCGAGCCGGGCAATCTTCTCTTCTGCGGCTCCATTGATCGTGTAACTGAGACAGATCACGGCGGTCCTTCAGTATAGACGGCTTGATCGACTCCCGAACAAGCCTCACCTTCTCCATCGTGGTTATGAGAAAGGCGCGCTCTTGATCTATCGCTGCGGACAGATCAGCTTGCTGCAACACATGAAACTGGGCCACAAGACGATCGGCCTCTAATAGCTTAGGCTCCAGGAGCGCAGCTAACCCTGCCCCACCGGGGAGTGTTCTAAGGATGTCGATTTGGCTACCAGCGTACCGACGGGCCATAGCAAAGGGAGTTCCCTTCTCCACGGCTGCCTCGACTTCTCTCTTCAGGTGGCGGTAAAAGCTGTCAACCACATCCTGGGACACTTCATCCAAAACTTCTGTAGAGGATGGCGTCAAAGGGAGTGTGGCTGGCAATGTCAAAGGAGTAGCATTGGAACTCGCCATCCCTGCCACCAGGGAAACAAATCCCGTACGAAAAGATGTATGGATGGCGGCTAGATCCTCTTCCGCCGCCCGAAGAGCTTGGATACTGGATAAGACGGAAAGGTCAACCCCCGAAAACATGTTCACGAAGGAGGACACATGAGGCATTGTTCCTTGCCCAGGCTGTGCCACCACTTGAGCCCCCGAACTAGAACCAGCAGGAGGCCCTTCAATATAGGCGGGAAGAGAAGGAGGCACACGTGCTTCCACCAGATCCCCTCCAGTAGAGTCCACCCTGACAATGTCTGCCACCGGCAATAAAGGGGTGGGACCTGTCCGTCCAAAGCAACCATCAATCGACGTAACCCGAAGGATATGATGATAGAGCGGATAGGCCTCTTCATAAGTTAAGATTCGGCTTATCTTACCAGGGGAGGAGCAAAAAGGCCGCAGCTCGCTCGCGGTTGACATAGTCTCCTCGCCCGCGACTTCCAAGTTGAATTCAACTGGTTTCTCTACCCCAGCCACTCCTAAAAGGGAGCCAGCCAGTTCAGCATCACCTCGTTGAAATTCAGCTGCCTCAGGGACAGGTGCAGTAGAACCCCCGTCCCTGTGGGTAAAGGTCTCAGCAAGGTGGGGCTCCTCGGCCGCCTCCGGAAGAACCCAGCGGAAATGATAGCGGTGCACATATCAACCAAAGCGGTCAGGACCGGATCGACCTCAGCAGCCGGGTCCCGAGAAATCGACTCCTCTGACGCCTACAAAGAATAGAAGAAGATGATTAGGCCATAGTTTAGAAAAAGAAGAAAAAGGTAGTAGAAATTCAAATCACCTCAGAAACAGTACCAACATCATCAATAAAGAGCCTGTGGCGTCTTACCGCAGCTCGCTTAGTGGAGTAGGTTATGCTATCATCAGTAGATATATGCCTGCTTCGCTTGTGCAAAAGACCAGGCACAGTAGGCGGCTACCTCGCAACCACGTCATTCGGCACGTTAGGTGGCTGATCCCCCGCTTCCTCGTCTGAGGAATGGGACGAATCATCGGCATCCTGCCCATCATCCTCTTCGTCCGTCGTCGTGGACTCCGAGTCCGGCACAGGAACCGTATTCGCCTTTTTCTTCCTCTTCTTAGAACCCTCGGGCTTCTCTGCCAAACCAGTCCCAACAATGAAGCTGGTGCTCATGTCAAAATTCACGGAAGGTTTGCTCGCCCAACATGATAAAGGGCCGCCATGTACAAAATCTTTCCTTGCGTATTAGCGTCGGGGACCGAGAAGCTAGCCCAGGTATGAGCCGCATTGTAATAATGCCACGCCCTAATACCGTCAAGGACACTGCCCTCGTAGCCTAGGCAAGCGTTGGGACAATCAAGGAACAGCTGACTGTACCCGAACTGGCGGGAGAACCTACTGGGCAAGTAGGGCTCCAGATACACGTTATTGCGGTAACGATATACCAAGTGTGCCGGACGAATATTGCCAGCCAGAGAAGCATCTTTTCAGATAAGAGCAGGGGAGGTTCAATGCCGTCAACGTGTACACCCCTCACTTCTCGAGCGGTAAATTAAGGGACAAACACAAAGAAGTTGGGCCCATCTACTCTCACCAACGCTCTCCGACAGGCTGGCATGGTATCGAATTCCCAAGGCTGACGACGGTACCGAAAAAGGAACGCATCATCATCAGTAACACCATCGTCTGCCCCGGGTCTCATCAACGACAGATAATGCATCAATAGCCAACCCATTAAATAATGGTAGGGTAGTTCTATTCGTTCAAAGTCCAGTGTCGTCTCACGAGCAATGACTTTGGACAAAAAGGTATGGAGGCCGTGGTATACGCTACACACCATGGCTGGAAGAAGGGCCAGCCTAATCCTGAAGACCAGCTTCCCGGCCGGGAGGATGAAGTGGCGGCTGATCCTTTCAATAGAACCAGCCCCCCCTCCCCCCCGAGACTACGCAGTTCCGTAGCCACACCATCAAAAACCCAGCCAAGAGTGCTTTCTCAGTCATATCCTGGGTACCGCAGTGGAAATAGCTGAAGGAGTCAGTACGAATCCCAAATCTGTCTTTGGTGGACCTCGACCTCTTGGCAGTCGACATCAGGTCCTTTACTTCCTCCTGAGTTTGAGGACCCCGGGAAGAAACTCGGCCGGAGGGACTGAATTTGAAGAGATACACGACCCAAGACGTAGTATGGAGGGCATTCCCTTCTGAGCTATTGTTCTTCTTGATAGCAGTCTAGTAACAAATGTTGTGGTGGCACAGCAGTTCTCGGTACACAGCGATAAAACCCGGGAATCGGCGATCCAGATCCTCGATTTCCTCGTTTGTCGGGGTGTATACTTCAAAGGCCTTACCCCCCCCTACGGCAGCTTAGAAATAGCATGCATTTCATGGAGAGCAAGTCCCAACTCCCTTCCAGGTGCAAAAAAGGTTCCCGTATGCCGGTTATATATCTCCAAAAGAGCCATGAACAGCGGCTTGTTAATGGGTAACCCGTAACAGGTGCCCCGGATGGCATAATAGAGGTCAATTTCCTGAAGGAATTCCTCGTACTTCCTCAGGATCCATGAGGTAAGGTTGACCCAAGTAGGGATGGGGTTTATCCAGTTCAACAGTGACAACCTGCCAATAGGATAAGACCCCTTGCGAGCGAGCTGATTCAGGAAAGTATCAGCCAGAGTAAAAGTGAAGTTGGGGCCAGATACGTTTATGAAGGTACCTGAAATCAATCCCATCACTCTTCGACTAATCGAGTCCCTGTTCGCACATGCCGACCCCATATTCCTATTATAGTGAATGTTGCCCACGAACATTTTCGATTGGGTCAGAGTTAGGGAGCACACCATTTGTCTGCTCAGCGGTACCATATTGAACCACGAGAGGGAAAAGTGATGTTCCATCTCAGGAATATGGATCTCCACCCCATCTACAGTAAAATCCCAGTTCTCAGAGATGTCGAGCACTCAGGGGTTCTTTATGGATAGAGCATCCCCAAAAAGAAAGGCCGGTTTCAGATGCTCTCTTTCCAGTTTTCCCGAGTTCATCATAGTACAAAGAAAATGGAAAGGCTGGTTATTGATGGCGCCCAACCTCTCCAAAGACTCATTGGTGGGAAGCTGGTCTGACACATGTCGAACTAGGCCGTCGAGCCGCACACCCACAGCATACTGTGCCGAACCCACCAAAAGTTCCCCTGCCGGGTTGGTTGGCAGATTCACTGAAAGAAGACAAAAATAAACGGGATTAAAAGAGGGTTAAAATGAAAGTTTCTTAAAAAAGAAACTCCTATGAGTCTATGCGGCTCGAATCAACAAAGCCTTATGCGGCCCAAATTCAGTTGGGTTTTATGCGGCACAGCTTCGATGGAGTCTATGCGGCTCAGGTCAACGCAGCCTTATGCGGCCCGATTCAGTTGGGCTTCACGCAGCACTGCTTTGATAGAACTTATGCGGTTTGGTTGAACGTATGCGGTTCTGTTTAGCAGAAGAGCTTATGCGGCACGACTTAGCAAAGTTTTATGCAGTTCAGCTCATCAGGAGTACATGCGGTCTCGGTCAAATGAGATTTCATGCAGTTTAATTCCAGAAAGAGCTCATGCGACTCAGGTCCTTCTCATACGGCTCAAACATAGGGCATGCCCCATGCGGCTCGAATGCGAGAGAGGTTTCATCATGATTAAACTTAGGCAGTTCAAAAAAGATGAAGGATGGAGGCTTGTGCATAAATCATGCGACAAAGCCACGGGGTTTATGGTTCAGAACATTTAATCTAATCCTTACCCTTAAAATCAGAATGGACGTCGGGGTATACTTCAGGCGTAGCGACCGATGAAGAGGCCGCTTTCTTGCCTTTTGTAGCAACAGAAGCAACCTTGGAAGACTTGGGAGCCATTATCGTATCGAAGGTCGGAGAAGGAAGACTAAGGAAGAAAAATAGGGCCGAAGATGAAAGAAAGAGTGAAGAAGTCTCTCCGACTGAGCACGATCACATTTTATAGGCGAGAGAGAGGCGCCTCGATCCACGTACAGTAACCGACCCTTCGGTTTTTAAGACGAGCCGACTGACATAAAGGCCAGACTCTTGGGATCCTTCCCCAAAAAATGGCCTTAAAACTGACGGCGAATCAACAGCAATTAATACAAAAGATTTGCATACGTGACAGAATAACGTGGCGAGGAGCTATGCGGCCCGAAAGTCCATGCGGCCGAGACATCCATACAGCCGAGACAACCATGCGGCCAGGACATCATCTGCGGCCAGGAGAATTTATACATGACCATACTTTTTATTCAAAGTATTTCAATTTTGCAAATTGAAAACTTTGAAGGAGGTCTTGTAGAATCATGGAAAAGAATAAAGAAAGATCCATGCGGCCAGGAAGCCCCATACGGCTCAGAGAGTTCATGCGGCTCAAGGATCCATGTGGCTCAAGCATCTATGCGGCTCAAACAAGTTCTATGCGACTCATAGAGGAGCCACGTGGCCTGCAAACAGCTCTTCCGTTTGTCCTTTACTGCATTAAATGCCTTGACGGCTGACAGCTCTGGCACATGATAGCCCTGACATAAAAATACAATTATGACTCTGTCATAATGGCAGACTCCTAGGGAAATGAAGGAAATCTCTGACACAAATCCAGAAACTTTTATAAGGACTTGACACATGGACAGTCGCATGCGGCTCAAGTAGAGACCACCTCATGCGGCTTACGAAGACTATCCCCATGCAGCTCACGAAGACTACCCTCATGCGACTCACGAAGACTATCCCCATACGGCTCACGAAGATTATCCCCATGCGGTTCACGAGGACTATCTCCATGCGGTTCACGAAGAAGACACCCATCATGCGGTCACCTACACTCATGCGGCCCAGATCATCACCATGCGGTTCAAATGTTCAGGGGAGCACTCTCAAGCAGCCTTGACATGTGGCCAGCCTTATGCGGCTTAATGAGGAGCAACCTTCCTGCGGCTCAGATTTCTGCAGTGGCTCGCGGTTAAGACACGTGGCATGATACCGGGACACGTGGCATCAAATCGATCAAAATCCCTCAACAAATCCCAATAAAACATTGGGATCAAATCAGATCATTTGCAATCAAGCAAATTAATGACACGTGTCAGGAAATCTGAGGTTGGCATGACAAATCAGGAGGATTTATGTCAATCATCATTAGTTGCCCACAAAAGATTTGATACAATCACATTTATTGCTCAAATCTCGTATATTCAAGATGAACGGCCCAGATCTAGTGATCCTTAGCCGCCGACTTTTAAGAATGGGCAATCGTTGCAAACTCTAATGATGCCCCCCCACTTTTATAAATAGCAAGGTGCCATTCCCTTGTGAAGGAGGAGACTCTCAGATAAAAAAAGAGACATAGAGAGCCAGAGAGAGAATATACAGATATCAAAAGGAGAGCATTTCTTCATCAACGCCAAGCAGTTCTTCTACAGAGCCAAAGATGCACCCGATCGTCCAAGGAGTAAGGCAGAGCGGCTGTCGCTTTCCCGAGCCTCTATCGTCACCCCCCAGAATCTAAAATAAACAATTGTACTTAGATTGATGTACCTAGGTTTTCGTTCCTAGGCTTTTTTGTACAAGCGAGTTTGTATTGTAAAGTAAAAGTCCAGTCCTCCGATAATTGTTCTGCTCTTTTATATTTCATGGCAAACAGCGACGATATGATTGAGTCTCATTGAGTTACGAGGCGTAGCCTCAAGAAGGACTTACAGTATGGTTACACGGGAATGGAGTCTTATCGCGTAGTTGCATCTCTTATTTTGATCGAAATACAAGCACGACTTGATAGGTTAACGTAGTTGAGTCGACGAATTATTGCAAGCACGGGATGGCCTAAAGACACAAAATAGACAAGGCGTCTGTCCTAAAACTGATCCTAAGGCAAGACTAGAAAGACAATTGATAAGAAGGGATTACGTTGCATAAAGTAAATTAACGTGTTGGTTTCGTATGGGTGGGCGAGGAGCTCATTCCACCAGTACAGTTGAGTACTGACACCCACATAGTTTATATGTGCAGGCACGGGTAGAAGCTCGTGGCCGGAACTCGCTTGGATGTGTCGAGGCACGAAGTTCCTTGGCGATTTGAAGCGCTTTACCGTATGGAGTAAAGACTTATACAGGACATAATGTATGGACATCGCCTTCCGAAGCATCCGCTAGCTCAAGAATTGTAATTGAGAGATGAGAGAGAGAGCTGAGTGACTTATAATGTGAGCTTGAGTGAGCTTGAGAGACTTGGCCTTGCGCCCATTGTAACCTTTGTTTCAATATAAATAAAGAGCTTCTTTTGAATAACTTGTGTTTTGTTTTAATTTTTGCTGCTATTATTCAATGTCTCTGTACGGGACTTCTGTGCGACGACCCCGTCGCAGTCGCTAGAATCGACCTTTATAGAACCTGCCTTGCACGAGCGTAATCTAGGCTCGTGCGACATCACGCCTTAGCGAGGACTATCGCTCCTACGGGAGCGGGGTGTGACATAATGGTATCAGAGTACGGCTTTACGTCCTTGGACTATCGATTGAATTTTTTAACTCGTTATTTCCGCAAACTCTGAAATGTTGCTTCCGTAAAGTTGATATCGTTGGTGCGCTCTCTATCAATTGTCCCACGGGATGTCCATACAATAAGTCTAACTATTTTGCAAAACATAGGAGAACAGTTTTTGATAAAATAAAAAGATGGTTCGCGTAAGCACGGTTGCCTAAGTCGGGCTGGGCATATACAACAAAGTTGCGTCGACCATTAGAAAAGTCGAGTGCGGGAATTGAATTGTGTCGTGCCAGAATGAGTTGAACTCGATTGAGTAAAGTGAGATAACTATCGATAGGGGTGCTATCGAACGACGATGTTATCGTCGGTGCGATATAAGGTGAGCGTGCTTAAAATTTAAGAAATCGTTCGAACGGGATTCGATAAAGTCGATTTAGATTCAAATGATAGTTTTGAGGATTTGTTGAATGACTTCATTCCTGAGTGGTGTATGCGATAGTCTCAGGAATGTCGGTCGATCGATTGAAGATGCGAGGTGTCGATGAGTCTATCAGCAACCGTCGCACATATGCAAAGCCTTAGATTGAGTGAGTTATTGTCATAAAGTTTGATAAGTTGGTTCGAACGACCTAAAAATTGACGTGCACGAAACGTGCACGGGATTAAGGATTGTGCGAGTATGAAATACAAAAATTATTGAGTAGGTGGAACTGAATCGAAGAAAAGTTAAGGTGTGCGAATGGATGACTTGATTGAGAAAATACGTTGGTCGATGACTTGAGATAAAGGGGTGAATGATACGCAAATTTAGGTTTGAGGAATTGGATGTTGTGAATGATTTGAGGGATAATTATCGAACTTGAATTAAATGTTGAGGAGATTGTCCAGTCGAACGATAGCATCATTCATACGACTCAAAATTGGTTGCAAAGGAAGATCGTCAGGTTACGCATATTGTCGATGGTATTGAGGCATATCAAAGATCGATATGCGATAACTCGGGGATACTATGACTCGGCGAATGGCGATCGTACAAGTGTTATTGTTCGGTTGGATGCTATACTTAGGATTTTGATTGAGATGAATGTTGGGTGAAAATGATCATGTCTTGATGGTTACGTTGATAGCCACAACATCGACGATCTTGTCTTGTGCGAGTGCAACTCTAGCCTCGCACATGCATTACGTCGGATTTGGGGCAATCGTTTCGCATGAGCATTGACATGGTGATTCATATCGCAGGAACGATCGAACTCGGAAAATCAGGATGCGGCAACTTTATTTGTCTCGAGTTGTCGGTTTGATGCGAAGGAAAATTTAAGGATGTTAGGACTTACGATTGATGAATGAAATAAATTTGAGGATTGAGTAGGTCCAATCCGCGCATCAAGAATGAATTAGTCTAGACGCAAAACAAGAGTTACGTCCCGATAAGGATGATTATTCTGTGGGAGCGTGCATGGTAATTTATGCCCACCGTGGATAATCTGACTCGCGTGAGATCGGGGCGCAATATATTATTAAGCTAGATGACCTTGTGATCGATTACGTGAATTGGAATAGATGACTTAGAAAATATGGAATGTAAAATTTTGGTTAGCGACTAAATTGTGTCATAGCGTGCTTGAATTACGAAGGATTGATAGACAAACTATATCGAACGTATTTGAAGGGATAGACTATATAAGATGACTTATTAAATGAGTAATTTTGATACGTCATGAAATTGGTTGAACGTGAGTTGTCGTAGGATGGCTTTGCTGAATGACTCAGACCCCGTACGACAAATGTTGGGATGTGTGTAGGGAATCGATACTCGATGTTTAGAAATCAGAGTGTGTCACTACCACATTTCTAGTATGGGGGTATTTTGGTCATTTTGAATTTTTGGGAATTATTTGGAATTATTGACATTTATTAGAATTTATATGATTTTTGGTATAATTTAATTAAGGGTTAATCTAGACTTTGACTAGTGTTGACTTTGGAGCCTAACCTAGAAGCTAACCCTAACTAAGGTGACTTGGTTTAGTATATAACCTTAGTCTAACCTAGATCAACCCATGATTTGGTCATTTAGACTCAAGTTAGAATAGAAGGCTTTTAGTCATAAGCTATGACTTATGGTTTTGAAACCAATGATTATCAACTTAAGCCATAGAGGCCCAAAGCCCATAGCCCATTACTAGAAACCCTAACCCTAATCATCATGGTTGGCCACCTAGGGATCATCCCCCTATTTATACTCTCTTCCATTAGGTTAGCCTTCTTTAGGAAATAGCAAGTTTGAAAAACGAGATAAATCCCATCTTTAGAAATTCATAGAAAATCTATTTTAATTCCTTTTTAATCCAAACAAGTTGCATTAGATCCTAATTCATCTATACTTGCTGTTTTTTGAGGATTATTCCAGCTTGGGATCAATTTGGGGAAGTTTGCTAACAATGAGGATGATCTAGAAGAGTACTTTCGCTTGAGGAGTTCTTCAATAGGTAATTGATACTAAAACCTATCAATTTCCAGTTTTCTTTGCATAGAAGGTTAGGTTTAGGGGTTACCTAACTGTCCACGAGTTTTGGGCATAATTTGGGTCCAATTCATGTCCGTATCGGACACGTATCGTATTGGTAATGTAGGTGTTTGTAGAAATGCCACATAGAAATCGATTTTCGTATTTTTGAAAAGTGATTGCATAGATTTGTAGATTTAGGTGAGTGTATTAATTTTTGTGAAGGTGGTATGGTGTTTTGTGTCCAGTTGTGTCGTGCTTTTCCACTTGGACATGCAGCACGAGCCCGTAGGCCGTGTCCTGTATCTCGGGGCCTGTAACTCGGGATATAGGACACGTCGTGACCTAAAATTTTGGGGGAAGCATGGGGAAATGTCTGCCACCAAGCTCCCAAAATTTGGGATCGTCTCGTGGTGTACACGTAGAGATATTCCACTTGCACTGCCGTATGCTGTCGCACACGGCCGGCTGTGCGCGTGCACAGGCACGGCTGACACGTGAGTCATATCGTGTTTGTGTGTCACGTGGACTCGATTCAGGATGACACAGTCCTAGACCTACCCTAGGCGCACCTCTGGACACGAACACGGGTCGTGTCGTGTCGTGTCGTGTGTCGTGTGTTAAACGCGCGTGCACGCGTGCACGACGAATACATGTGCACAGTCGGGTGTCTGTATTCATGCAGTTATTTGGACACGATTCGTGTCTAATTCTTGGATACGAGGACCCTACCTAGTACCCTCACTTGCGTAACACTAAGTGCCAACTTATTATTTGTGATTTTAATGGGTGTTTGAATTTGAATTCTCAAATTCCCTTATTCACTGATACGGCTGATACCCACTATGGCTGAATGTGTTTCTGAGTTTGATTTCATCTCTTCCTTCCTGTTTTATGATGTTTGACTGTTAAATTAGTCACCTACATAATTGTTAAACTGATGGATGATTGTTAGGTTAACCTTGGTTGTGTTAATGCTATGGGTTTTCGTTTAAGGGCATTGGGTTGGGGTTTACATAGGTTTCAGAAACTGAAATCATGTATACACATTCCTGAAACCTATGTTATACTCTCACACTCATCACATGCACACACAGTTAACACACAGGCCATTCCTGCCACTGTATACACTCACATCTTCCTCCACACATTACCTACATACATATGCTGTATACACACACCCATCACACATGTCACAGTCTCCTACACATACACACATTTCTAATTTTTCCAGTTTTCTCTCATACCCTACATTAACTCTACACTGTCACAAGTTCTAGAAAACTGAATCGCACACAAACTCACATATGAATTTCCCTCACACTCACATTATTACCTAGCCTATGTTACTCCTCACACACAAACTCACATATGTCTTCCTCACATCACACACATACACACATATGCAATGCACACACACACTTTCCTTTAACATATTACTTGGTTTGGGTTTTGGGACTGATTTCCAGTATTCCTACACACATAATACTACTTTATGCCCGGTCTACACACACACATTTCTAAAATCAGTTTACACACTCACACACATGTCACAGTTTCCTCACTTGACACTCACATCACTCTTGCCACACTCTACACTATTTCACTTCACTTCACTTCTTCACATGTACACACACTTGACACTCTTTTACTATCTTTCTATCTCACTATATATAATGTATATATATGAAGTGTATGTATATGCCTATATATGTATAGATGTAAATATGCATATTGATATGATGTGGATAATGTATATAGTGTTTGTATATATATATATATATATGTGTATAGGTATATGTGTTGGTTTGTAGACTTGTATAGCCTTGGTTAAGACCTAGTTAGACTAGCATAGGCTAATTTGACTAGTTTAGACTTGGTTAGCCCTAGTTGACCTAGTTTGACTTCTAAAGTTGACCAAAGGTTGACTTTAGCCTAGATTGACCCCAAACATCATGTAGATGCATTGTAGCAGTCTATTTCCTTATTTTAGACATGTAGTGACTTGTACTGTTCTATAGGAGACAGACACCACTCCTCGGATAGTATATTCTCTTCGGACATTCAGGATACCAGGCGAGTACATTCTCTGATCATTTTATATCTTGTTAGAATTATTCTCCTGCTTTAAATTACTTTACTTGATGCTGTCACATTGATCACACGGATTAGTACTATATGGATCCTTTCTTGAGATGTTATCCCCTCAAGGAGCATTAGATACTACATGTTCTGTACGTTTCACTTACATTGTGTATCACTATGCTTCATGGTTCATTGAATCACTTGTGACATGTACTCTTATGGTCACAGAGTCTTCCTTGAATCCCCCCTTTTATGGGCATTCCTAGAATCCCTATTTATGGGACTATCATGTACCACCCTTCGGGGGCCGTTACATGAATCATAACATAACCTGGCTGGATCCTTGTGTATTGATTGGGGGTACGGGGGAGTAGAAGTAGACATGTAAATAATATCCTAGTAGTATAGCATCAGAATCATTTCGTAGTGTAGTATCAGAATCATCCTATGTCATTTACATGTCTATATTGTACTCTGACTCACTAGCCACTGTTAGTTCTCTACTTATAGTAGATATTTATATTAAAGTTCTCTCTCCGTTTACATTCTGTACTTTCTTTCAGTTTTCTGTATCTTACTTTACTGCATGATTATATTTTCTAACCTGCTATGGTCTGTTGAGATGTATTGTGCTCGCTCCGTCCTGATTGGGCACCGTTGATATGTTTACAGAGGACGAGGATGAGGCTGGTGTTGACACTTTTATGGGACAGCCCTAGACGACACTTGTGAGCTGGACTCTCAGGAGGACCCAGCTCTAGCTGATGACATTATCCCTACTGCCTAGACTAGTTTAGTTAGGCTTTATCTTACTTATGTTATCTTGAGACTAGTTTAGTTAGGCTTTATTTCTGTCATTTGAGATCTGAATCGTATATGTTCTTTCATATTCTGTAGTTGAGGCTTTTTATTTCTGGATGTTTGTTGAGTTATTATCTTAGACACTTAGACTCTTCTGATCATCTGTATTTTATTTTGAGTTCTATATCATATCGTGCTTCTTCTTCCTTAGTTGTGATTGATTTTACATTCTGTTATGTTACCCCCATTCGGGGAGTATAAACTGCTTAGCATTATATTGTTAGATGTTGTGACCTAGGACAGCGTTCTACCGCCGACACTGCGGCGTAGGCAGGACGTACCCACTTCTCGTGTCCTTACTCTAGGGTGCGAGTCGTGACATGTTTTTAGTGGTGGCCCATGCAGGTCGAGTTTATGTAGTGGTATTCGAACTAGAGTATCACTACAGCCTGCAGTAGGAATTAGAATATTTTTGAAAGTACTCAATCACACTAGGAAAAACTCTTAATCAGATTCCTTTTATCTAAATTGTTGCTTATTGACTTTTCTTGAATATAAACTGTTCCTTTTTGAATTTTTGCTTCATTCTCAGAAATTGTTTCTTGTTTTGATCTGTCTTCATGATGGTTATGAAGACACGATCTTATCGCTCTGGTCCGGGGAATACTATCGAGAGGCTGGCCACCTCTCGTCCTGTTCATCAGGGCCTCGAGACTGCAGCTCCTGTTGTACCGAATCAGGTTGGCATTTCTGCTACATTGGAGGTGCACCTTCACCTGTACAGAGACCTTTTTCCCGTCATTCCTAATTTCTCTCAGCAGCAGCGGTACCTGCAGCATCAACAGCAGGCCAGAGGAACCAGCAAGGGTGAGCTTTCGCCAGGACAGTCGAGGATGCACAAGCCATTGGAGATCTTGTTGCAGGATTCCGATCTTCTCGATTCCATTTCCATAAATGCCTCTTATAACTATCTTGAGATTCGATTCCATGTGTTCCTTGTTGACTGATCAATTTATTTTGTTGTTCTTGTGTTATGTTTTTTTTCTTTTGAGAAAATCATATGGGCTATGTCACCTCAATCATGGGATCTAGAATCTTCGATAGTCGTGTTAGCTGGCATAGTGAGATTTTGGACGTATTTCTCGAGTGTGGAAATTTAAGGTTTTCGCCGTCGCATGCGGCAATACAGAAATTTTAAACACCATGAACCTAGAGGTATGTACCTTGGTCAAGGACTCTGTGATTATCTAGCCTTGCTCACTAACATGACGAAGACTCTGAACAACATGATTTTGGACAGATGCATATGATTATCGTACCCTTCTGTTGTTAAAAAAATTTGTATTCCATCATCAAATAACTTGGAAGTAGGAATATTTAGTTTGTAGAGCTTATTCATATGTAGTTCTTCCACAGTGTAATGATATGATGACTTGTAGAGTGTCTGTACCCTAGAGATGATAGTTAGCATTGGTATTAGAATAGTAACCCATTGTAGATGGTTTTTCTGTTATTTATAATACCAACCAGTTTACATATAGGATGTTAGTATTCCTTACAGCTTTGATGATTTATTATTTTTTTTCCTTACCTTTTCTAGAGAGGCACCCATGACTAGAGCCTGTCCTTGAGTATAGCTGTAGCTGCACCTAAGACTGAGAGGTCTATATACATAGATAGATTGCAGGTGATATTGGCATATAGGATGTGGGTCGATTGGTATCTATAGGCCATTGTTGTATAGGGTATTGACATGTTGTTAGCCTATAATTGGTTCAGTTTTCTATTTTAGTTAAGTTCTCTTTGTGTTGAGTTCAGTCGTGTTTATAGGCAGTGTGCAGACCCTTCACTAGAGACCTTGTTCCCTCAATTCATACTATTTCAAGTTGTTTACTGCACTCAACTTTCATTACCTACCATATTACATCATAGATTTCACTGGACCATTGTTCAGGCCCCAATTATCAACTCACCAATATAACCATCAACCACTTGTCATATTCTGCACATCTGGAGTCAGTATCATGCATATTAGAGGTCCGCACTCATCCTTGTCCAGGTAAAGTCTACATCACTTAGGATATCTACTTTATTTCACTGTTCTGTAAATCCTTTGTATCATACTTGTTTGGGATATCTTGGCTCGGTCAAGAAGACCAAGTTTTAGTTGAGATACTAACTTTTAACGCACTACGTCTCTTTAGTTCACTGTACTACACCTATCTGCCCTGTATTAGGATACATACTTCATGTATCAGAACCTCACATATCCTGCACTCTATTGGTCCTGTGCTTCATGGCACACCCTGCACTCTTTATTATACACTGCACATCATCCTTGCATCCTGCATAGTATCTACTGCATAATAGACTGCATCACTCAATTTCAATTCCCTTGAATTAATTGGTCTAGTCCCTATATTATTTGGATGTTCAGTCCATGAATGGGTTTGATATCAGACTTTGAAAAAATTTGATACTTACCACTCTCATGTAGTCTTGTTCTTGAACTTATCTGGCCAATCCACTTTAGGTTTCACGTTCCTACATTCCTTTGGTTCAACCCTTCACATAGGAGTAGCATGAGTAATTGGCCCTGCATTTGATCTGCTAGCCCTGTTCATTCCTGGTTCAGACCTTGCACATGTGTGATCATGGGTACACTTCCTTGCCCTAACTTCTTGAGTATTCTGTCCTATTTCTTACCTATAGGTAATCCTATATACACATGTGAGAAATGTGTATATATATGAGTTATGTGTGGTCCATGTTTCCTTGGGCTGCTGCCTTTGTGTCCATTATCCTTGGTATTAAATTTATCTTGTGTATATACATATATGTTATATATTTATATAAGTGCATTTATTAGTGGTGGATAAGGGTATATGTCATTATACATGTATATGATAACCTTGGGATATGCATAAGTTATATTATATATGGGATTAGGTTGGGTTATAGTATGCTCTATATAGATATATATTTATGTAATATATATATGGATATATAATATAATGATATGGGTTAATTGATAACTTAGAGTGGGTTGGTTATAACATTGAGTTAGCTTATAGAGTTTGACCTATATAATTGACCCAATAGTCTAATATTGACCAATGTTGACTTATTGACCTTGTTTGATTAGACAGTTGACCACACCCTAGATTTGACTTAGTTGACTAAGAGGGTTGACCCTTGACTATGTTTGACCTAGAAGGAGTACTACCATCTTAATTTCGAGGACGAAATTTTTCTAAGGTGGGTAGACTTGTAACACCCAGTTTTCTAAATGAGGGTAATTTTAAAATTTTGTAATTTTAATCTTTTATTAATGATATTTAAATTATGATATGATTCTTGGTGATTTTTAATCATTTATAACTATTTTAAAATCATGACTTGTGATTTTGATGTGCTTGCTAGCGTAACCCGAGAGACTGTCTGACCTAGAGACCAACTATGGCATTAGGATGATTTATTTTCACTTTGAGCATGAGGGTATTTTGGTCATTTGGCCTCTTTGAATTATTTGATGATTTATTTAATTGGTGTTTTTGATTTTTGACTTGAGCTAGTTGAGACCTTGTTTGTGTTTAGGTCGAAGACATGGTTTTTCTGCGGATATCTCCGACTCGTGGTACTATACGTTTTGGTGGAGGTGGGACGCTTAGCCCGCGCTTCATCGGACCTTTCGTGATCAGCGGGAGAGTCGGTGACGTGGCATATAGGCTAGACTTGCCACCTTCACTAGTGGGTGTCCACAACGTATTCCATGTATCACAGTTGAGACGGTACGTGGCTGACCCTAGCCATGTGCTTGATCATTCAGAGATTGAGGTAGGGCCTACTCTCAGTTATCCAGAGCAGCCAGTGGAGATTCTGGATCGCCGAGAGAAGGTGCTGAGAAACCAGGTGATACCCTTGGTTCGCGTCGCATGGAGGCATCATTCTCCAGGAGAGTCTACCTGGGAGCAGGAGGATGAGATGCGCGAGCGATACCCTTATCTTTTTGGACCTTGAGGTATACTTTCTATCCTTCTCATCAGTGCATTTCGCCTTTCAATTTCGAGGACGAAATTCTTTTAAGGAGGGTAGATTTGTCACTACCACATTTCTAGCATGGGGGTATTTTGGCCATTTTGAATTTTTGGGAATTATTTGGAATTATTGAGATTTATTAGAATTTATATGATTTTTGGTATAATTTAATTAAGGGTTAATCTAGACTTTGACTAGTGTTGACTTTGGAGCCTAACCTAGAAGCTAACCCTAACTAAGGTGACTTGGTTTAGTATGTAACCTTAGTCTAACCTAGATCAACCCATGATTTGGTCATTTAGACTCAAGTTAGAATAGAAGGCTTTTAGTCATAAGCCATGACTTATGGTTTTGAAACCAATGATTATCAACTTAAGCCATAGAGGCCCAAAGCCCATAGCCCATTACTAGAAACCCTAACCCTAATCATCATGGCTGGCCACCTAGGGATCATCCCCCTATTTATACTCTCTTCCATTAGGTTAGCCTCCTTTAGGAAATAGCAAGTTTGGAAAAAAAGGTAAATCCCATCTTTAGAAATTCATAGAAAATCTATTTTAATTCCTTTTTAATCCAAACAAGTTGCATTAGATCCTAATTCATCTATACTTGCTGTTATTTGAGGATTATTCCAGCTTGGCATCAATTTGGGGAAGTTTGCTAACAAGGAGGAAGATCTAGAAGAGTGCTTTTGCTTGAGGAGTTCTTCAATAGGTAATTGACACTAAAACCTATTAATTTCTAGTTTTCTTTGCATATAAGGTTAGATTTAGGGGTTACCTAACTGTCCACGAGTTTTGGGCACAATTTGTGTCCAATTCGTGTCCGTATCGGACACGTATCGTATTGGTAATGTAGGTGTTTGTAGAAATGCCACATAGAAATCGATTTTCGTATTTTTGAAAAATGATTGCATGGATTTGTAGATCTAGGTGAGTGTATTAATTTTTGTGAAGGTGGTATGGTGTTTTGTGTCCTGTTGTGTCGTGTTTTTCCACTTGGACACGCAGCACGAGCCCGTAGGCCGTGTCCTGCATCTCGGGGCCTGTATCTCAGGATACAGGATACGTCGTGACCTAAAATTTTGGAGGAAGCATAGGGCAATGTCTGCCACCAGGCTCCCAAAATTTGGGATCGTTTCGTGGTGTACACGTGGAGATATTCCACTTGCACTGGTCGCGCGCTGTCGTGCGCGGGTGGCTGTGCGCGTGCACAGGCACGGCTGACACGTGAGTCGTGTCGTATTTGTGTGTCACGTGGACTCGATTCAGGGTGACACTATCCTAGACCTACCCTAGGCGCACCTCTGGATACGAACACGGGTCGTGTCGTGTCGTGTGTTGCGTGTTAAACGCGTGTGCACACGTGCACGACGATTACATGTGCACAGCCGGGTGTCTGTGTTCATGCAGTTATTTGGACACGATTCGTGTCCAATTCTTGGACACGAGGACCCTACCTAGTACCCTCACTTGTGTAACACTAAGTGCCAACTTGTTATTTGTGATTTTAATGGGTGTTTGAATTCGAATTCTCGAATTCCGTTATTCACTGATACGGCTGATAC
Organism: Iris pallida; assembly: GCA_029216955.1. Lineage (NCBI taxonomy): Eukaryota > Viridiplantae > Streptophyta > Magnoliopsida > Asparagales > Iridaceae > Iris > Iris pallida. The sequence goes on from JANAVB010000345.1 coordinate 55,337, forward strand.
CCACTATGGCTGAATGTGTTTCTGAGTTTGATTTCATCTCTTCCTTCATGTTTTGTGATGTTTGACTGTTAAATTAGTCACCTACATAATTGTTAAACTGATGGATGATTGTTAGGTTAACCTTAGTTGTGTTAATGCTATGGGTTTTCGTTTAAGGGCATTGGGTTGGGGTTTATCATAGGTTTCAGAAACTGAAATCATGTATACACATTCTTGAAACCTACGTTACACTCTCACACTCATTACATGCACAGACAGTTAACACACAGGCCATTCCTGCCACTGTATACACACATTTCCTTCCACACATTGCCTACACACATATGCTGTATACACACACCCATCGCATATGTCACAGTCTCCTACACATACACACATTTCTGATTTTTCCAGTTTTCTCTCACACCCTACATTAACTCTACACTGTCACAAGTTCCAGAAAACTGAATCACACATAAACTCACATATGAATTTTCCTCACACTCACATTATTACCTAGCCTATGTTACTCCTCACACATAAACTCACATATGTCTTCCTCACATCACACACATACACACATATGCAATGCACACACACACTTTTCTTTAACCTGTCACTTGGTTTGGGTTTTGGGACTGACTTCCAGAATTCCTACACACATGACACTACTTTATGCCCAGTCTACACACACACACATTTCTAAAATCAGTTTACACACTCACACACATGTCACAGTTTCCTCACTTGACACTCACATCACTCTTGCCACACTCTATACTATTTCACTTCACTTCACTTCTTCACATGTACACACACTTGACATTCTTTCACTCTCTTTCTATCTCACTATATATAATGTATATATGAAGTGTATGTATATGCCTATATATGCATAGATATAAATATGCATATTGATATGATATAGATAATGTATATAGTGTTTGTATATATATATATATATATGTGTATAAGTATGTGTGTTGGTTTGTAGACTTGTATAGCCTTGGTTAAGACCTAGTTAGACTAGCATAGGCTAATTTGACTAGTTTAGACTTTGTTAGCCCTAGTTGACCTAGTTTGACTTCTAAAGTTGACCAAAGGTTGACTTTAGCCTAGATTGACCCCAAACATCATGTAAATGCATTGTAGCAGTCTATTTCCTTATTTTAGACATGTAGTGACTTGTACTGTTCTTGTCACGACCCGTTACCCAAATTGTTGGACTGGGCTGAGCCATGTCCAGTCTACGCTTGGTTAAAGCGTAGTAAGCTGTTCTAAGAATAAACAATAAAGGATCTAAGCTGCTAACAGTTCTAAAATCACATTTAAAAGGTTCATCACAACACAGCATCTATAAGCGAAAGTAAACAAGTACAGACTTAATAATACACTTCCAAAGTATCTAACTGGAGACAAAGTCCAGTATCCAAATATAAGTATAGACCAAAGTCTAAGTCTCAAAACACATGAAAAATAACTAAGCAAGGTTCCCCGCTAGGGCCTCTTCTGGAGCTAAGGCCAGGTCCTCAAAATCAGTACCATAATATGAATCACATAGCATTTCCTTCTCGAAAAGTATACCTACAACGTTATCATGTCAGGACGGGAGCAAGTACAACCTCTACAACTAAAGTACTGAATATATAATGAAAGAGATATACAACAAGAAACATGGTGTGATAAGTCTATAAAACAGGAAATACTGGAAACATGGCCTCATGGTACAACTGGGATCACGGTATCATAGTAGCATAGGGAACATGGCATTTTATGGTTTAATTGGTTCTTTTTAGAAATGATAACATATAGTGTCACGCCCAGAACCAGAATACTGGACGGAGGCGTACACAGCCAGCTACGCAATCCCAAGGTACGTTAATACTCTGAAATCACGTATAAGCTGTCAAGACATGGGGGTTACTCTACAAGCCATCAGTCAATCCTATGGTTTAACAGTCCTAGGTATCTCAATCACAGGCAATTATACAAGAGCAAAGAGTACGATCATCATACATACAATAGTAAGGCGTTCCGAACCATATATACATGACTGATCATGAAGCCAGTACCACAGAACTAATGACTAGCTAGAGTATTATTCGTACATGATAAGGACTAGCTATAGTCTAGAATACTCATATCATGTTTATGCCCGTAGGCTACAATATCAAGAAAAATACCAAAACACGAGCTAAACACGTGCTCGGGGCTAAACGTTACAAGAGGAGAATTTACATATCAGTGGGAGGATGAAGAAGAAACCCACTGAGGCACTCTGGTGCTCCGGCTGGTCACCGTCGAGTAGATGGTGCGGTAGATCCTTCGGGCTCTTCTATCAGAACCTGGCCATGCAAAACCAGTGGGGTCAGACCCCAAATAGCAAGTACCACAAAGGAGGCCGAACTATGAACTTAAAACCAGCAATCATAGGCAATCAATAGGGAGAGAAAGCAAATAAGTAAAGGAGGATCGAGATTCGTGCAGTACCAATGCACTCCTCCCGATCATAGGAAGACAGTAAGTAAATCATCATTTGACATAAGGTAAACTGGAGAACATGTTAAATAAATAGGACTAGGCAATATACGAAGAGAGGACGAAGGTACTGTTCCGGAAGCCGGGTTACAACCCTTAAACCAAACAAGGACCGGGATTGTAACCCTTCGCCTGAACAGAACTTGGTCTCTGATCATTTATTACTAGAGGTGACAATCATTAAGTGACAGTGAGAGAGTGACAATAGAGAGTACAATACATTAGAGGGACAATCATTGCAACCATTATCCTGGAACAATTAGGAACTGGATCTAGACAAGACTTAGACTGGGAAGGTGATATACGATGGGATAACCATGGGACTATTCAGATAACCAGGTTACAACCCGTAAACCAAACAAGGATCGGGGTTGTAACCCTTCGTCTGAACATAACTTGGTTTCTCCCACCATTAATCGGCAAGATAAAATAAGAAATCAGGACATGTAATAATCTTGTACATGATCAAGACAAGACTAGACAGACTGAACTCCATCCAACATTCACGGCCAAGCAAATAAGTACGGCTTGATACTTTAACTAACTAGGGTTATCACAAGCCTAGTTACTAACAATATGCAATGAGATTTCCAAGTCCAGTTATCCGCCTGCTGCTACCTGAGTGACCCCAGCAAAAGAAAAAAATAAGTATAGCAGACACACTGTAGTGAGATACATGTGTCCTAAAGAGGTGCCCCACTCGACGGTAGGCTGGAAATGTGCTCATCATGACAGATAGCTCCAAGTCCCATGTATATATATAAGGCCGGGATCAAAGGGGCAACAGGTAACTGGGAAAGTCTCTTCATGAACTACTGTATTATTCTAGTTATTAGCCTTAACCATTTACAGTAGGTACCCCCGACCGTGGTACTCAGGGGTCCCTGTCCTAGACATGATGTAAGACAAGACGGGTTCATTTGTACAAGCACAATCGTCCACGGTGTCCAGGCCATTCAATTTGTCATGTCAGGTTAGCCGTCGCAACAGCATTTCGAGAAATAGCATGCCAGGTTTTCTTGTCAAGAGTGCGCCACGGCGGGCCACTATCATGTCATTATTATTATTACTTATCAAGAGTACACCACGACGGGCCACCATCAAGTCATTATTATTCATCTTGTTACCAATCTGGGGTGCACCACAACGGGTCAATATCGTGTTAAGCAATTCATTATTAAAAAAATAACAAGCTATTAAGTGGGTCGTCGCAATTCAGGCCAGAATAGAAAATGTACACTGTGATTATAAGCTCCATATTAAAATAAGAGAACTTGCAATAAAATAATTAAATAACATATCCTTGAAGCCAAGGAAAAGATTTACAACTTCCATGTTGGGAGTGGGAAGAAATTCCGACCACAAATCAAGCAATAAAATATTAAACAATCAAAGTGGATAAGCAAAATAAAATAATAAACAATCAAAGTGGACCCCATGCGGCCAAGAGTGGGTGGGGTCCCATGCAGCCTAAGATTATTTAAATAAAATCAGTTAAACAATTAATGCCAGCAAGCCATATGCGGCTAGCAAACAATTGTGCATGCGGCCAAGAGTGGGTGCCATCCATGCGGCCAGCAATAGCTCATGCGGACAGAAAATAACTGAAGGGGCCATGCGGCCAAGAATGGGTGGGAGGCCATGCGGCCAACATTAAATGCCAGCAAGAAATATTCATGCAATCAGAAAAGACAGAGAGTGGGATCCGCAATAAATGCAAGCATCCATTCAAGAAAAAGAAAAGGGCACGTGGCCACTCAAGTACAGAGACCATGTGGGTCCCAACAATAATTGCAGCAAGAAAAGGGTTCACGTGAACCATTTAATAAATGGTTCACGTGGCCAAGCAATGATGACAAGTGTTATAATATATCATGCAAGTTCATGCAGCTCAAGAAAAGCTATGCGGCCAATATTAAATGCAAGGTCCAAAAGTACAATGTCCATGCGGCCAGGCCACTGATTTTAATAAGCCATGCAAGTGGAAGGAGAAATACTATACGGCTAAACAAGTGGCCAAAGGCCATATGCGGCTCATAAATGAAATGCCATGCGGCCACTGATTAAACCAAGCAAATCACTAAATGCATGCAAGCATTATATTAGCAAGGCAATAATAACTGCATGCAAGCTTACAGCATGCAAGCTTAATTCCATGCAAGCAATATAAAACGCATGCAAGCCTACAGCATACAAACTTAGCCATTTATATTTTATTAAGGCCATTAATAGTTTATTAAGGCCATTCGGCCAAGTAAACTTGGCCATGCGGCCATGCTTAGATGCATGCGGCCAATGCATGGTTCATGCGGCTAATATTTTGCATATGCATGCGGCCAACCTATAATTCATGCGGCTAATGCATGGTTTCATGCAAGCAGACTAATATTCCATGCAAGCAATGCTTGCATTTGTATGGCTATAATTAAATGTGGTTGCTAACAAGTGCTAAATGCATGCGGCCAACTATGTTGTTCCATGCATGCACTTAATAAATATCCATGCAAGCAATGCTTGCATATAAGCATGCAAGCTAAGAGTGCAATTAATGCTAAGGCCAAAGCTAACAATTAATGCTAATGGCAAATATTTAATGCCAGCAAATATTCAATGCATGCATGCAAGCAATTAACGTTGCAAGGCCATGCGGCCAAGAATGGCTGGGACCATATGCGGCTAAAATTATAGATGGCCATGCGGCCCAAAATAAATGCAGCTAGCTAATAAAAAATTTGCATTGCCTATGCGGCCAACACAAAATTTCATGCATGCGGTTCCAAAAATACAAGCAAGCATGCAATTCAAAAATGCAAACAATGGCTTCCTACAGAAACTATGTCCGTGGAAAATACCATGGCCTCCATGCTCCGCCAAACTACAATGGGAACCCCAAATCCAGACTTCCATGGGTCAAATTTGAGTTAAATGAAATTCTCTAGGACATGGAACCATCGAACAACAAGAATATACAAGTTTAATCAGATCAAAACCCATAAAACCGAATTTGCTTCAAAGTTAGATCTACAACAATCCACTCGGTAAAACCAAAAACTCCAAGTTCTAAACATGCTTAGAATGTAACATGGAAGAGAATGGAACAAACGAAATTGAAATAATCCAACATTCGGCAAGGTGTACTTGCCTCTCTCTAATGGCTAAGGTTTTGGTGGAAAAGAAATGAATGAGGGTGAATGAGGAGGGAGAGAGAAAAAGTGGCTTATATAATAAGCCCAAGCAATCTCCACCATTCATTCATCTCCACTTCAATCTTAACTATACACCTCATCTCATGAGAAACCAAACTAAACCAAACCAAGTCAAAGTGGAACCGAACCAAATAAAACCAAATCCAAGTTAAACCAAGTCATGAAAATCTAACTCTTCGAAAAATTTTAAAATATCGTACAAATCGATAAGTACGAAATACGGCTCAAATAAACACGTATCCGTATAAAATACCGATACAGTGAGACGGGTCTCATATATAGTTTAAAAGTTTAAAACCGTAGTATGTACGTGAATCCGTCAATAGGTGAATAGGATGTACAGCGGTACATATCAAGTTTTTCTGGCATGCACATACGTGTACGAACGGCATCGGTGTATATCCATACACAAACGCGAGATCAGAACCGACGGCAAAGTTACATATAGAATATTACTGTGCACGATAAATACATACGGAGGAGGGGGTCATGTTCACGTACACTACTAACAGTTTCCCCTTAACCCGTTATTTAAACATGTGAGAGATACGAGAACAGTAAAAACATGTGAAAGATACAAGAATGATATAAAGCATGTGAAAGATACTGGAAGCAGTATAAGCATGGCAGGTACTGGGAGCAGTATGAAACAGATGAAGATATAACTTGCTACCTCAAGGATCAGTATTTTAACAGGGTTAATACATGTTCTAGCATTAAAAGACAGTAAATGAGTTTGTAGATGTACTTGCCTCGAGCAAAGCAATAATACTAGTACGAAGATATAGATGCCTGTTGTTCTGTCAATAATGATATACAAACTCAGTTCTAAGCTATGTTCAGTATTACACTAGTGGTGTGACATGACTCCTAACTGAATACTAGCCAAGTGGGGACCTAGCATAAAAGTCTAAATGTGGAGTGCCACTATATTCGAACTAATTTTCTAGGGCCTTTACACTAGTGTAGGGGGTGTCCAATACTACAATAACTCAAAACAACACAAAATATTGCAAGTCGTAACTACTCTATAAATAAATCAGACTATACACTGAGTTCCAACAATTTTTGAGATAGATAAAAAGCTCAATTATACATAAAATAAAGTACCAAAATAATCCTTGTTAATTATAGAAATTTATACTAAATTTTCTGGAATTTATAAACCCTCATAAATATTTATTAAAAATTAGCAAATATATATATATATATATATATATATATATATATATATATATATATATATATATATATATATATATATATATATACTGAAAATGAGTTCTATTTTTCTATTTTTATAAAATACCAAATGTACTTATTAAATGCTAGAAAAATTATAATAAATTATCTAAATTAACATAGTATTTAAATACAATTTTTTTAGATTTTTACAGCAAATAAAATATATATATAAATTCAAAAACAGAAAGTAACAATTTCTGGAAAAAATAATTAATTACAAATTAAGGATAATACATAAGCAAAATCTACAGATGTTGTCGGATGATAAAATAAATATCACCAACGTGTCCAGAATGGTCAAATTAGCTAGGATAGCCTACCCATAAGTCCAATTTAGACACAGGGGCAAAACGGTAATTTCGGATCAAAATGATATCCGCCGTTGGACACACTTTGCACCAAAAAACGTGTCAGGATAGAAATCTACAAAACCTAGCAAATTATATGTTCACAAATCTAGAATGATGATATGAACCCAACGGTATATCCGGAATAGGATTCCGATGTGCCGATCTCAAAATGACATGTTGACGCGGACATTTAGAATTCGGTTTGTACCGAAATGCGTGCCAGAGCAAATGTCTTCAAAACTCAGCAAATTATATGTCAATGAGTCCAGAATGACGATACGAACTCAACGGAATATCCGGAATTGGATTCCGATGAGCCGATCTCAAAGTGACCCGTTGACTCGAAATGTGGGATCCACTTTGCACCGAAATGCGTGCCAGGTTCCACGTTCTCCAAATTAAGCAAATTTTATATGAAGGAGGCAGGAAGAGGATTATACCAGCTATGCACAAGAACTGGTAGCATATCAAACGGAGCTGCGACGACGAAGATACGAACCCGCGAAGTTGACATCACAAAACTGTCCAAAAAATAGTTCAATTTAAAACGTCAAATTGTGGCCAGTTTTGAGGTATCAAACGACTAAATTAACGGATGAAAATTGAGGGGAGTGAAGTGCTATATACCGATATTACGACAGAGTAAAGAGTTCGTCGATCCAACGATCGGATTGACCAGAAAATCTGTGCAAAGTCGGTACGACGGGACACAAATTTTGAGTTCCAAACTCGCGCGCGCCGACGGGATCTCGTGCCAAACGCACGAATCGCATGTTTCTCGCATCGGAGAGGACGACGACGGCTCATGGGGGTTCGTCGGAGGCTCGCGTGCTAGGGGGGTCTCGTCGGTGGCCGGTGGCGCGTGGCCAGCACACGCGCGCGCGACTGTGCGCACGCTGCTGCTGCCGCCAGCGCTCGTGTTTGCTTGCTGTTGCTGTCGCAGAGCTGTTGGGGGGAGCCAGGCCGGGGCACGGCGGTGGCACGTCGACGGCGGCGACTGTGGGTGGAAGTGATGGTGAAGGCTATGGTGGTGGTGGTGTGAATGATAATGGTGATGGAGATGGTGTTGATGATGGTGAAGGTGGTGGTGCATGGTGGGAGTGGTAGTGGTGATGTGTGGTGATGAAGATGGAGTGGAGGAGGAGAATTAGGAGGAGAGGGAGGAGAATGATGGTGATGATGGTGGTGATGCTCGGCTTAAGGAGGGTTCGACTGTAGGGGGCTGGGGTGGTGTGTGTATCTTGTGTAAGAAGAGAGGGAGAGAGTGAAATATGTGAGTGTGTATGTGTGATTTAATATATAGAAAGAGAGAGAGAATGAGATATATTTAGAGAGAGGGAATAGAGAGAGTGTGTGAAGTCGGCCAAGGGGGGGTAAGGTGTGCTGTGAGGTGGAGGGGGGTGTGTGTTTATTATAGGAGAGAGAGAAAGTTATATATATATATATATATATATATATATATATATATATATATATATATATATATATATATATATATATAGGATATTTGTAAAGTGGAGAGAGAAAAATAGATATTTAAAATAGGTAAAATAGGGAAATTATGTGGGGTGTTTGGGCAGCCTTGGAAGGACAACATGGAGCTTGGGTTCGGGTTCGGTCGAGCCGGGTCGGGTATATATGTGTGTGTATATATATATATATATATATATATATATATATATATATATATATATATATATAGGATATTTGTAAAGTGGAGAGAGAAAAATAGATATTTAAAATAGGTAAAATAGGGAAATTATGTGGGGTGTTTGGGCAGTCTTGGAAGGACAACATGGAGCTTGGGTTCGGGTTCGGTCGAGCCGGGTCGGGTCGAAATCGAACAGGGTGCAATAACTGAATTAAAATGGGTATTTATGATCACGGGCAAATAAATAATATGCGGGGACTTCCAATAAATAGGACACAAGTTTCATGTGGGTAGTAGGCTTCATGTGGGCCATGTTCATACCTTGGGTCGACTAGGTTGGATCGATGTCTGATCCCGAAATTAAATTGAAAATTAAATCAGGTTTTACGGTAGATAATTATTCGGCCTAAATTGACCCGAAAATTGTGCGAAGAAAATAAAGTACAAAATGGAGTGTCTGAGTGGGACACGAAGGTCATGGGTGAAGAGCGTCTCGAGTAGATCATTTATGAAAAGTTGGTTCTGAGAAAATGACTGGTCTGGTGCTCCTAAATTAAAAGCCACGGTAACGTGCAAACGATGATCAAAGATAAAAGTGGGAATATTTATTCAATAATTAATTGGTCTAAATTGACCCGAAGTTGTGCGATACAAAAAGAGCACAAGGGAACGAGTTTAAGTGGGACATGATATATCAAAACGAAGATAATCTCGTCTTCTTCAAAACTCGTGAAGAGAGTTTACAGAGATTGGCATCCCTAACGCTCCAGAAGTCAAAGTTACGGAAAGGTACATTAATGATCAAAACAATTAAATAATAATATATTTATCGAAAATAATTCATTCAGAAAATTAAAAATAAACCCTGAAATTCAGGGGTCTTACAGTTCTATAGGAGACAGACACCACTCCTCGGACAGTATATTCTCTTCGGACATTCAGGATACCAGGCGAGTACATTCTCTGATCATTTCATATCCTGTTAGAATTATTCTTCTGCTTTAAATTACTTTACTTGATGCTGTCACGTTGATCACACGGATTAGTACTATATGGATCCTTTCTTGAGATGTTATCCCCTCAGGGAGCATCGGATACTACATGTTATGTGCGTTTCACTTATATTGTGTGTCACGCCCCAGAACCAGAATACTGGAGAGCGGGGGCAGACATAGCCAGCTACGTATATGAAATGGAATCCATCTCGCTATACGGTCACGGCTGTCTAGGATACATGAGGGTTTATCTATAAGCCAGCAGTCTCTTAAGGTCATGAACAGCCTATTGTCTTAATCACAAGCAAGTAAGTAAAGTTACAAGATGTATGATCATTAAATATACAATAATAAGGCGTCCCAAATATTACATATTCAGCTGATCATGAAGCTAGTCGTTACAAAATGTTAGGACTAGCAAGAGTTTAGTCATACATGATCAACCCTAGGATCTGTTAATCATGTTACAGCCCGTAGGCAGGCAGTAAGTAAATGCAATCGAGCTAAACAGGTGCTCGTCGGCTTAACGCCTCAAAAGAATAATTTTTACAATAGAGTGGGAGAGCCAAAAATAACCCACTCGTTGCCAGGGTTCCGTCTAGTGGCCACCATCTGGCTGGAAGGTCGGTAGATCCTCTGGAGCTGCTCTGAAATCTGGCCACACAAAACTAGCTGGGTCAGACCCCAGAAATAGCAAGTGCCACAAATGAGGCTTCACTTAAGAACTAAAACCAGCACTCAGCACAAGATATAAATAAAAGTAAGAACTGGTAATAAAGAGAATACACCAGGATGATATACGACGAGATAACCATGGAACTATTCAGATAGCCAGGTTACAATCCGTAAACCAAACAAGGACCGGGGTTGTAACCCTTCGTCTGAACAGAACTTGGAAATTCTCACCATTTATCGGTAAAATAAATACAAGCATTATGGTCATGCAGTAATCTGGAACAGGATCAGGGCAAGACTAGACTGGTTAGACTCCGTTCAATCACTTCACGGCCAAGCAAGAATTACGGCTTGATACTTTAACTAACTAGGGTTGTCACAAGCCTAATTACTAACAAGATGCAGCGAGATTAATCCACAGCCACAAGCCCTGCAGACCATCCAGGTTCCCCGGGTTAAAAGATTAGAGTTGAATTCAGGTGGGTACATCGTCCAGGAAACGAATGTACCCTTAGGTAGCTTGAAGGGTGCAACACATGACAGTGTGCTGGAAATGTGCCCTACTCGACGGCAGGCTACAGATCCCAAGGCGTGCCCAGGTAACGGGATTGCCTGTAGCTGGGAAATCTCTTCATGACTAATGTATTAATCTAGTTATTAGTCCTTAGTTTATTTCAATAGGTACTCCTGACCGTGGTACTCAGGAGTCCCATCCTAGACATGATGCAAGACAGGACTGGTTTATTTATACAAACACAATCGCCCACGGTGTCCAGATTAATTATACAGGTCATGTCATGTCAGGTAGCCATCGCAACAGCTATTCGAGATAATCATGTCAGGTTATCATGCCAAGTGTACTGGTCAGGAGTGCGCCACGACGGGCCACTATCAGGTCATGTCAGGTTATTATGTCAGGAGTGCACCACTACGGGTCACTATCGCGTCATGCTCAATTATCAATTCCAAACATATTTACATAAATTCGTGATTATCAAGTTCAGGACAAAAGGCGTAAGGATATAAAATGGACGTAAAATATCTAATAAAATATCAATATACAGGGCTATAGAAGAGCCAAGCTCAGGCAAAATAAAACCAAATCCGACACGCTGACATGAGACCAAGTAAGAAGGCCATACGCTCAGTGCCAAAGTCATACGCTCAGGTCACACGCTCCCAAAAGGCAGCGTATGGGGTCCATACGACTCTTTGTCAGACAAGCGAGCGTATGCGAGCCATACGCTCCCAAAAGGCAGCGTATGGGGTCCATACGACTCCTTGTCAGGCAAGCGAGCGTATGCGAGCCATACGCTCCCAAAAGGCAGCGTATGGGGTCCATACGACTCCTTGTCAGGCAAGCGAGCGTATGCGGGCCATACGCTCCCAAAAGACAGCGTATGGGGTCTGCGCTGCGCTAAAGAGCGCGCGCAACTCAGTGGCACAAGCTAAAAAGCTAGCTTACTGTTCACTGTCTTCTCCAAATGACAAGAACTGCAAGAACTCTAAAGTTGAATCTAAGCTTCAATTATCCATATCTTGGTCAAAATAAGTCCGAATCCAACTTTCCAAATGTCAAAATTGGGTAGAATAAAATTCTCTACAACATGAAACCATCAAAACTTGAAAATAAAGAAGTTTGATAGATCAAAACTACCAAAATCCGAAAATAACTAATTTCTAGATCTACAAGAAATAAAGCCTCAAAATAGAAAATGACAAGTTCTAATGTGGTTTAGAATCATGAGGAGAAGCTAATGAAACCATCAAAAGGAGTTCTCTTGTGGAAGCAAGTTGCACTTGCCTATGGTGTTCTTGGTTGGTGGAGAAGAGTAATGGTGGGGGAAGGAGAAGTAAATGAGAATTATGGAGAAGAGAGAAGGTTGGTGGGGATAATAAAGAGGGGGGGTTGTGGTGGAAATGAAGGAGAAGCATAGGCTAAGGTGTTCCACCCTTGGCCCATGATGAACCAAGCATTGGGCCGGCCGAACCAAGCCAACCCAAACCGAAAGTTAAACCAAGCCGAGAGCTAAGCAAGGAATCATGCAATACAGAATAAAATACGTATACGTATCCCAAAATACGTAATACGAACACAGGCATTACAACTCTACCCACCTTAAAAGAATTCCGTCCTCGAAATTTAATCAAGAGGCTAGAGGAGCAATGACAAGCTATATTAATCACATACAAGCTATAACTAGGCATACAATCACTCATTCAAGCAAGGAATCGAAGGCATGAGGCATAAGAAAGGCATTATACCTCACGAGTCAAACAAGTCGCGATATCGCGATTGGATATCATCCTCACGCTCCCACGTTGACTCCCCCAAAGAGTGATGACCCCAAGCAACTCGGACTAACTTGATAGTCTTGTTCTTGAGGATCTTCTCTCTCCGGTCCAATATAGACACGTGCCTCTCCTCATACGAAAGGTTGGTACCAACAACCAATTCTGAATGATCCAGGATGTAGCTCGGGTCCGGGATGTACCGTCGTAATTGGGATACATGGAACACGTCATGCACCTCGCTTAGCGACGGCGGAAGAGCGAGACGATAGGATACATCTCCTACTCGCTCCAGAATGTCAAACGGTCCTATATACCTAGGACTAAGCTTGCCCCGTACGCCGAAACTAATGACGCCACGGTTAGGCAAAATCCTCAGGAATACATGATCGCCGACCGAAAACTCGAGAGGGCGCCGATGAGAATCGGCCCAATGGTGCTGGCGATCTTGGGCAACTCGAAGATGATCTCTAACTCGCCTGACCACTTCAACTGTCTGGGCAATCATTTCTGGACCGAGCATCTGTCTCTCTCCAACATCATCCCAGGCTAGCGGGGATCTGCACTTCCTACCATACAGTGCCTCGAACGGTGCCATCTGGATACTGGCCTGGAAACTGTTATTGTACGAGAATTCCACCAGGTGCAAGTGATCTTCCCATGAACCATCGAAGTCAAGTGTGCAAGACCGCAACATGTCTTCAAGAGTCTGGATCGTGCGCTCCGACTGGCCATCTGTCTGCGGGTGATATGCTGAACTGAACTGGAGATGAGTTCCCAAACTCTCTTGCAAGCTACGCCAAAAGTGCGACGTAAATCTTGAATCTCGGTCCGAGGTGATACTGACTGGAACACCATGCAATCTGACAATCTGCCTGAGGTACATCTCTGCTAACTGAGCTGTCGACTGACCAACTCTGAATGGAAGAAAGTGAGCTACCTTCGTGAGCCTGTCAACTATAACCCAGATAGCATCTCTACCAGCTGGGGATCTAGGTAGTCCAGTCACAAAATCTATGGTCACATGCTCCCACTTCCATTCTGGAATCGGTAAGGGCTGAAGAAGTCCAGCCGGTCTCTGATGTTCGGCTTAAACTTGTTGGCAAACCAAACACCGAGAGACAAACCGAGCTATCTCCCGCTTCATGCCATTCCACCAGAAATGCTGCCGGATATCACGGTACATCTTCGTACTGCCAGGATGGATGGAATACTGTGAACTGTGCGCTTCTGACATGATCTCCTGCCGGATATCTCCGCTGGGTACACAAAGACGCTTACCATGTCGAAGTGTACCATCCTCATGAATACATAACTCTAGTCTTCGTCCTGCCTCACACTCTGCTCTGAGTCGCTGAAGCTTGGAATCTGCCGACTGCGCCATCCGGATCCTCTCGACTATAGTGGACTGAACTTGTATGCTGGCCATCAAGGCCACACTGGAAGGGAGAACAACTTCTATACCCATCTTCTGAAGATCGGCTAACAGCTCTGGCTACGCTGTTAGGAAATAAGCTCCGGCTCTCCTGCTCAATGCATCTGCAACAACATTGGCCTTCCCAGGATGATACTGCAGGTTGACATCATAATCCACAAGAAGCTCCAGCCACTTTCTCTGACGCATGTTAAGATCCTTCTGGGTGAAAACATACTTCAGGCTCTTGTGGTCGGTGAAAATCTCCACCCTGTCCCCATACAAGTAGTGCCTCCACAACTTAAGTACAAACACCACTGCTGCCAGCTCCAAGTCATGGGTTGGGTAATTCCTCTCATGATCACGAAGTTGTCGTGACGCATAAGCTATTACCTTCCCATGTTGCATCAGAACACATCCTAAACCTCTGCCTGAAGCATCACAGTACACTGAGAATCCTCCGATCCCATCTGGAAGCGTGAGAATAGGAGCTGTTATCAGGCCTCGCTTCAACTGCTCAAAAGAACTCTGACACTCTGCTGTCCAAGCAAACTGTGTATCCTTGCGGGTCAACTGCGTCAATGGCGCTGAAATTCGAGCAAAGTCTGAAACAAACCGCCGATAGTAGCCGGTCAATCCAAGAAAACTACGAACCTCTGCAACTGTGCTGGGCACCGGCCATGACTCAATGGCCACGATCTTCTGGGGATCCACTTCTACTCCTCCTCTGGTGATGATATGACCCAAGTATGAAATGCGATCGAGCCAGAACTCGTATTTACTGAACTTGGCATATAACTGGTGCTCTCTGAGGATCTGAAGAACTATACGGAGATGCTGCTCATGCTCCGCCTCACTCTTGCTGTAGACCAGGATGTCATCCAAGAACACGATCACAAACTGATCCAAGTAAGGCATGAAGATGCGATTCATGAGGTCCATAAATACTGCCGGCGCATTGGTTGCTCCAAAAGGCATAACAAGGAACTCCCAATGCCCATATCTCGATCTAAAAGCTGTCTTCGGGATGTCCTGCTCTCTGACTCTGATCTGATGATAACCTGAGCGCAAATCAATCTTCGAGAATACTGATGCCCCCTTGAGTTGATCAAACAAGTCATCTATCCTCGGAAGAGGGTATCTGTTCTTGATTGTCACTGAGTTCAAGGTACGATAATCAACACATAACCTGGACGTACCATCCTTCTTTTTCACAAGAAGCATTGGGGCTCCCCAAGGCGATCCACTAGCACAAATGAATTCCTTGGTTCTAAGCTCTTCAATCATCTTGTACAAGATCTCCAACTCTGATGGCGCCATCCTGTAGATTCTCTCTGACACTGGGGCTGCCCCGAAAATCAAGTCTATAGTGAACTCGATCTCCCGCTCCGGAGGCATACCTGGAAGTTCTTCTGGGAAAACATCTGGAAACTCCTCGACTATCCTGGGCAACTGAACTGTTGCTACTGCCATCCGCAATACTGGAGGAGATGACTCAACTTCGCCTCGGGAGAAAGAAAACTCCGGCTCGTCTGGAATGCTAAAAACAACCCTGCTAATGTGGCAGTCTATCCTAGCATACTGGTTCCTCAACCAATCCATCCCTAGGACCACATCATAATCGGCCATCGGGAACTCTATCAATCTAGCGGGGAATTCTCTACCGCTAACTACGATCCGACACGAGAAAAACACTCTATCTACTCCCACAAGTCCGTTACCAGTAAGTATATTAAGCCTTACTGATAATGACTCAGGCTCCAATCCTACCCGTGTCGCGAATCGTGCAGACATAAATAAATGCGATGCACCAGAATCAAATAAAGCTGAAGCTGGAAAGGAGTTGACGAGAATAGTACCTGCCACTACCTCTCCTGGTGCCAATCCTTCCTCCACGGTCATCACCATAGCCTGACCGTGCCCTCGGAGTGCTGGTCCCCTCTGCTGAAATCCTCGCTGCCTGCTCTGACTCTGGGCTTGGACTTGTGCATACTGCTGGGGGTTCTGCTGCTGGAACACTTGGGTCTGAGGCGGCAAGGGCCTCGGCAATGGATACTGCTGCTGCTGGATCGGAGCTGGTCCTCTCACCGAAGAGATAGAAAGGTTGGACGATGATGAACCACCCCTATTCGGGCAGGATCCAACCCTATAGTCTGGTGCTCCACAAGCCAGACACAATCCTTGTGTCCTGCGACATTCTGCCACCACATGGCCTGGCTTCCCACAATGAGAACAACCCACTGCGGAAGATTGCTTCTGCTTCTGCTGCTGCTGCTGAGGGTACATCGGAGTTGAATGCTGAACCGACGTTACTGAGGCCGCTCGCATCGGAGCTCCAATAGTCAAAGCCCTGGCTGCCGGGGCCGGTGCTGAAGACTGATTCATCTGGCCGTGAGATCTCTTCCGACCTCCGGCCCTATCCACAATCCTCTGGGAGGTATACTCATGCCTCTGGGCTGCTCTCAAGACTGCATCAAAAGTCTGATGCTCAAACTGCTCAACTGCCAACAAGATCTCCAGGTGAAGTCCCTGCTGGAACCGCTGGGCTCTATCATACTCGGTTGCCACCAAAGTGGGAGCAAATCGACTAAGTCTGGAAAACTCGGCCGCATATCCGTCGACCGTCCTGCCCATCTGCTTCAGATTGGTAAACTTCGTCTGTAGATCATACCGAGCCACGGCATCGAAATACTTGGTCTGGAATCTCTTTCTGAATACTGCCCAAGCAATGGGTGCTACTAATCCAACGGCCTACGCTGCCCACCAGCTGCGGGCAAGATCTAACAACTGCAGGCGCACAACGGCCACCTTCTCGTTCTCTGGAGTCCTGGCTGCTTCGAGAATCACCTCAGTGTCCTGAAGCCAAGCATCTGCTGCGATAGCATCTTCACTACCGTCAAAGAATGGAGGGTTCAAGCGCTTGAAGCTGTTGGCCGCGCTGTTCCCTGGATGACCACCTCTAGTCAAAGCATCCGCCACTGCCTATTACAAGGCATCTCCACGACGATCTTGAGAAGCTATCAAGGTCCTGACGAGACCTACCAAAGTGCCATCATCAGGCTCGGCAGGCTGAACTGGCTGGACTGGTGGTTCTCCATCAGAGGGCACGACTCTGGAAGCTACTCCGGAATGCTGGACTTGATCTCCAGGTTGCTGCCGGTCCGCGGGAGGTGCTCCGTCTTGCTGGTCGGTAGGACCACGAACAATGCCGCTGAAGAAGACGACATAGGGAACAATAAGGAAGGACCAAGACAGATCAACGATACAAGCATATGATCAGGACAAGAATCCAGGGATTCAGAAGATACGAGCAGAGATCAAGAATGAATACTGATTGAGACATCTATTCGGTAAACCCTCACATATCTTGATTTACAAGACCTGCATGGGCCACCACTTAAACCATGTCACGCCCCAGAACCATAATACTGGAGAGCGGGGGCAGACATAGCCAGCTACGTATATGAAATGGAATCCATCTCGCTATACGGTCACGGCTGTCTAGGATACATGAGGGTTTATCTATAAGCCAGCAGTCTCTTAAGGTCATGAACAGCCTATTGTCTCAATCACAAGCAAGTAAGTAAAGTTACAAGATATATGATCATTAAATATACAATAATAAGGCGTCCCAAATATTACATATTCAGCTGATCATGAAGCTAGTCGTTACAAAATGTTAGGACTAGCAAGAGTTTAGTCATACATGATCAACCCTAGGATCTGTTAATCATGTTACAGCCCGTAGGCAGACAGTAAGTAAATGCAATCGAGCTAAACAGGTGCTCGTCGGCTTAACGCCTCAAAAGAATAATTTTTACAATAGAGTGGGAGAGCCAAAAATAACCCACTCGTTGCCAGGGTTCCGTCTAGTGGCCACCATCTGGCTGGAAGGTCGGTAGATCCTCTGGAGCTGCTCCGAAATCTGGCCACACAAAACCAGCTGGGTCAGACCCCAGAAAGAGCAAGTGCCACAAAGGAGGCTTCACTTAAGAACTAAAACCAGCACTCAGCACAAGATATAAATAAAAGTAAGAACTGGTAATAAAGAGAATACACCAGGATGATATACAACGAGATAACCATGGAACTATTCAGATAGCCAGGTTACAATCCGTAAACCAAACAAGGACCGGGGTTATAACCCTTCGTCTGAACAGAACTTGGAAATTCTCACCATTTATCGTTAAAATAAATACAAGCATTATGGTCATGCAGTAATCTGGAACAGGATCAGGGCAAGACTAGACTGGTTAGACTCCGTTCAATCACTTCACGGCCAAGCAAGAATTATGGCTTGATACTTTAACTAACTAGGGTTGTCACAAGCCTAATTACTAACAAGATGCAGCGAGATTATTCCACAGCCACAAGCCCTGCAGACCATCCAGGTTCCCCGGGTTAAAAGATTAGAGTTGAATTCAGGTGGGTACATCGTCCAGGAAACGAATGTACCCTTAGGTAGCTTGAAGGGTGCAACACATGACAGTGTGCTGGAAATGTGCCCTACTCGACGGCAGGCTACAGATCCCAAGGCGTGCCCAGGTAACGGGATTGCCTGTAGCTGGGAAATCTCTTCATGACTAATGTATTAATCTAGTTATTAGTCCTTAGTTTATTTCAATAGGTACTTCTGACCGTGGTACTCAGGAGTCCCATCCTAGACATGATGCAAGACAGGACTGGTTTATTTATACAAACACAATCGCCCACGGTGTCCAGATTAATTATACAGGTCATGTCATGTCAGGTAGCCATCGCAACAGCTATTCGAGATAATCATGTCAGGTTATCATGCCAAGTGTACTGGTCAGGAGTGCACCACGACGGGCCACTATCAGGTCATGTCAGGTTATTATGTCAGGAGTGCACCACTACGGGTCACTATCGCGTCATGCTCAATTATTAATTCCAAACATATTTACATAAATTCGTGATTATCAAGTTCAGGACAAAAGGCGTAAGGATATAAAATGGACGTAAAATATCTAATAAAATATCAATATACAGGCACTACAACAAAAAAGTGTTTTTACGACACTCAAAAAGTGTCGTCGATGACTTTCGATGGCACTTTTTTGGTGCTGTCTAGAGGGGGTGTCATAGAAAGTTTTTAACTTTCAACGACACTCTGTAAGTGTCATATAATAACTTTACGATGACATTTCCTAGATGTCGTGTAATGCTTATTCCACAACACTTTGTTGGTGTCATCTTAGCGTGCCTCAATGACAGTTAATAAATGTCATCAAAATTATGACACTTTGCAGATGTCATCTAAAATGTTCTACAACATTTAATAAATGTCATTGATATGTTTCAAGACATTTCCTGGATGTCGTGTAATGCTTCTTCTACAACACTTCATTAGTGTCATCGTAGCGTTCTTCAATGACAGTTCATAAATGTCATCAAAATTATGACACTTTGTTGATGTCATCTAAAATATTCTACGACATTTAATAAATGTCATTGATATGTTTCACGACATTTTTATGTATCATGTAAACCGAGTTCAACGTCACATTTTAAATGTCATCAGTATATATATATATATATATATATATATATATATATATATATATATACACACACCAAAACCAACCATGCTCACAAATAATTATCAAAACCAACCATTTACACAAATAATTAACCAAGAGCAAACCATGTTCACAAATAATTAACCAAACATGTTCACAAAAAATTAACCAAGAGTAATATATTAAAGAAGTTACAAGAATATAGGATTCAATTTGTTTAAGACTAACAAAGTCAATTACATAATATGTAAGAGTCCTACTAGAACTACTTCTTAGCATCCTCATCCGTACTAGAACTACTTCTTAGCATCCTCATCCGTATTAGGACCATGTCTTGAGAACCACATTAAATGGACAAGAGTGTCAAGAGAAACCTGGAAAGAAGGAAAGGTTCAACTTATAAGCCATTAAATAAAATTGCAAGAAATCTGAAAACATGTAAGGATCCATCACAATGTCTAACTAGAAATATATAACTTGCATGGAGTTCAGGACTCATCGCAGTGACAACATGTTATTAGTATTGAGAAACAAATGTATCGGGAGTATAATGTATAAATACCGAAGCTCTCTGCTCCAAATTACTATTGGATTCATAACTTGAAATATGATAAAACTGCTTATTCTCTATATAAAAGTTTTTTTATACCATTAAGCAAGTGGAAAATGGCAATTGGTGTTGGAAATCATATCAGAATATATGTAGAAAGCTTGAGAGGTAAGGCTACCTTTCTCGGCCCCAAAAAATTAGTAAGGTCGTTACCCGCCTTTCCCTCCAATACCTGACTAAGCAAGTAACCTGTGCGTGAAAGATAAGCTTCAGGCTCTCCTCATCACTGCCACAAGATTATCATTCATTATATCATAAGCTATGCTAAAAATGTCAAACTCAACAATATCTGAAGCATTTACCTTAAGAAACTCCAGAAAGCATCCGAAAGGCCACGTTTTGTTCACAGAATCAGGAACTTGGAAAAAAGAAGTCGTTCACTTCATTTATCTGGATGCCAAAGGAAAAGAGTAGGAGAAGAAAATAATTCACAAATGAAAGAAAAATATGGAGAAAAATGGTCCCTCCCAAACCACAAGGATTCACTTTCTTACCCCAAGGGCTCCCAACTTCTTGGCATTTCCAAACATCAAAAAAAAATGGTGAAAATTCCAATTTTCCAAAGGAAAAAAAAACAACAATGAATTGTTTCCTGTACTTTCCTTTCCGCAAACCAAAGGTGGCCAAAGTATTTGGGCTTCATATCTGTTTCTCTCTGTCATTATCTGTCCAGTGCCTATGAACAAAATACTTGCTCAAGTCAAGGTACAAAAGGCTACAATAACATCCAAAACGAACTACAAAAGCAACATGTAAAGTATCTTTCTCTTCTGAGAAATAAATAGGAGTGTCAATAGTTTTGGTATACCATATAAATGTGATGATGCAAGTATAACTTCATAACATATACATAAAGAAAGGAGAAGAAACTAAAATTTTAGTCTGATCCAACATACCATATAAGCGTGATGATGCAAGTATAATTTCATAACATACACATAAAGAAAGGATGAGAAAATAAAAATTCAGTCTGATCCAACATTGATGAATACCTTTCATCACTAGTTTATGGTGGGAACCTCAACTGATGTTTTAACCGATGCTTCAGAGAACAAACATGCAAAAGTCGTCGTGGATAATTTGACCCGAAGAAGCGACATGCTACCACCCCAAATCCAGAGCAAGGATAATCATACAATAGTGAGGTCTTGCTTTAGGATTTAAAATTATTAGCTATAAAAGAAATCCAAATCACTCACACACACACACATAAATGATAAAGATAGGATTTCATGGCTAGACAGTTTGTATACTTCAATTTACTAGTGAGAATCCCCGCACCAGCTGACGTGCAATATAAAAAATGCAAACTTCAAGAAGTGGTATTAATATCTTTTAGCTGAAAGTGGGCTCAAGTAAAAATTAAGTACTGAAGAGCATCTTTAAGTAAAAATTAATGTAACAAGGAGTATTACACATGAGAATTGTATTCCCAAGATTACACCTTTTATTGCTTAAATTTTTATCTAAGAACACAATAGCAATGCTCTCCACTCCTCTCACTTTCTCCTGCTCCCCTAAATCTCATTTTGGCAGGCTTCTAGCTCTCGCTTACAACGAACAATGATACTATATGATTCTTATATTATGGCTACTCTTAGATCTTCCAATGCACTCATCAGATATCAATTAAGCTTATTGTTCATGTTTCACTTCCCTTGAAGCTTGTGTATCTATGGCTACATATTGATCCAAATGCAATAAGCTATTTATTTCCAAAATGTCTATGAAGTCGACTGCAATCCTTATAGGTACCATATGACAAAGGCACAAAGCTGCAAAGCCGACTGCAATCCTTATATAAAAAGGCGTATTACATCAGTTCAAGCATTTGAGCACCAAGATTCAGGCACTAGACTAATAAAATAAGGTACATATGCCTCCCATAAGATGATTACATACTAGAAAAAAAATACAAGATTATATATTAAGAATCTAGCATAACATATTGATGTGGACATGTCAAAATTAGATTGCAAATATCAAATAGCCATATGACCAGATGTTATTCTAGACAAGTATACCTAAGAGAGAAAACACAATTATAGGAAACTATACACTCAAAAGGAAAGTGTAGACGTGAGACTAACCTTATCTTTCTTAATGAGCTTACACCTTCAATAGCACCACAACTTTAGGAGACCTCAAGAAGAAGAGCAAATGTGACTTGGAGATGGATGTTGCCTACATACTTGCATTTACCCAAAAATAATAAAAAATGGAACAACAAGAATGATCACCAGTACCAGAGAGGATATTATTCAAATACTTCCACAGATCAACCACCAGTTCATCAGCTATGGTATTATCTTGCTTGGATGACAAACTCGAGATAACAAAGGAAACCCTGTGTAGTGATACAATAACAAAGGAAACCCTGCGGAGTGATTCTCTTTCTTAGCTAATTGTGTTAACAGTAGCCTATATAAATGGCTAGGAGAAACACATATTACCTAATTCATAGGCAAAAAACTACTATGTCGATTATTCAAAAGAAAAATGTGCTATATAAATGGGCCTGTATGACATATAGATAAACATGTCCACGAGTTCACTTACAAGACACAAATTTGAGTTTCAGAAAGATTATTCATGGCAAAAGTATTTGGGGCCATGATACAATAAATGAAAAAGGTAAAAGGGGAATGCAAGTTATTGCCAATCCTTCCATCATTAATTATCTTAATTATTTTATGATCACGAGCCTATCAAATATTATGCACCAATAGATTTCAAAATTTTACCTTCAATTCCCATAAAGTAGCAAACATTTTTCCGTAGATCATGAAACTTGTGACTGGAGTTCTCTTGTCTATCAAGTGAAGATGGTAAAGATTTCTCAGGATTCAAGAAACAATCATTGCCTAGCTGTGCATCAAGAGTAGACTACATGTCAGCATGTCTTCATTAAAGAATAATATAATACAATAATAAAGATTGATAAGTAGAGCATAGCAAGCAATGGACGATTTTTTTTACTCATAATTTTGTATTCCTGGTACAAGGCATCAATCTCTTTGTGGAACTAACCATTCAAGAGCATCTTCAGTTCAGGTATCAGAATCTGTTCAAGAAAAAAAAATACTCTTTTGAACATTCCTAATACAAGTATCACATAAAATAGATTAGAAGAGGGGAAGCATACATTGAAAGTAAAGTCTGGTGACACACTATGCTCAATCAGTTTTTAAGCTTGCCACAGATGACATATAACCTGCATAAGAAAACCACCATCAATTTCTTGATTCTTCCCTCAAGTCAATGAAAAGAAAACAAAAGCAATCTTGGCAACAGTTTTTCACTGCCAACCATAGACATAGACAGTTCCACAAACAGTTAGCACAAGATTTATGCAAGGACGAGATTACTTACTGCATTGGGCTTTGTTCATTCACAATGCTTTTAGCTATGTTAGCAATTTTATCTTCCATCCTGTCAAGACAACCTGGTCTTCCATAAATGAGTGACTGCAATTCAAGTTAAAGAAACCACATTAGATTCTAAGAAGCCGATAAGTTTCAGTTACAAAGAGGAAAATATAAGGAACATAATATGTAGTTCATACTCTAATCTGAAGTTCCACAACAACATAAAAGCCTCTCATTCAAGTAGAGGATAGAAGGGAAAAAGATAAAAGCAGCATAATATTTGTACAAGATAACAACTTTAAACACATGGAAGAATGTTGCAGATGCTAATCCAATCATTAATAGAACTTATCAAAGAGAAAAGGTACTAACAAGTTAAACACAAAAACAAGGGTAGTTATAACATAGATGAAGATGATGTACATCCTTACAGTTAATCAGTATTCAGGACACTGATAAGTTTGGATGAAGAATCAAGGCATAGCTTAGGGTCTGCACCTATGTCGGACAAGGCAAAATGGTGCCCTTATCTTATCGTGTCCATACTTGTATTCGTGTAACATTGGTGATTTAACCGAACCTATTTGAAAATGACCGAACCTATTTGAAAATGCCCGTGTCCCATATATTTATTGTGTCCTTACCCATATCTGCATTCATACTCACGCAACATAGATCTGCACCAATTAAATGTGGTGAAGGAGTGAAAGAGGTAACATATGCATGTTGAATAAAGACCCATAAGATATCATCAGTTTCTATTAGCTTATCTAAATGAAAACTACGAGACCACAACAAAGCCTTTATCCCATATATTTGGGTTGCTACATGAACCCATGTCTTCTATTCAGTTCTGTTAAGGGCCATATCTTCTCTCACGTTAGCAATTAGCAAAAGCAATATTCATTTTCAGTTCTGCATAATTGTTTCACCTAGGAAAAAGGTTATTAGTTACTCAACTTAGCCAACACCTAAGAGAAAACTATTTAATTAGGACATCACTTTGATTGAGAAATGTAGTGACCAAATACCTGATTTGTGGTTGCAGTGATGATCCCAATAGGGAGCGTAAAGAAAATTATGATGCCACAGGCTAGCAGCACGCCCCACTATGGCAACTGAAGCTGGTCGATGTAGTACTCGCAAGCGAAGATCATCTAGGTAATGTTGGCAGTGAGGATGCAGATGAACCACCACTCTGGCACTTGCTTGTATTTGCTCATCAGCCTTGTGTGCACGTCCCTTCTTCTCTTGGAACGCAGATTTTCTCAGTTGCCATATCTCTCTATAGCATACCAATGTACTATGTAAGTATCTTCCTTTTTTGCAGAAAATTACATAGCAAATGTATAGACTGGCCAATCCTTTACTTCTACATCTGGAAATAGTACAGTGGGTGCATGATGATGAACTTAACTGCAGAATATGATTAGGAAGACAGATTTGTACTGGACAGAGATAGTAACTCTCTATTGCACAATTGCTTAGTCGAAGTTGACTCGACACACACATATAGCCTTCGAATATACTTAGATATGTCATCCAAGAAAATATTGGAATTGAAAGATAACTCGTAATATTGGCCGATACCGATCCGCTATATAAAAAATTTGAAATTCCCCAAGTTTCTACTTAATTATTTGACTAGGAGTAGGAGACACTTCAGCATCATTAGTTTGTTCGGACACGGACATGGATGCGGTACGACACGGCTCGACACGACATGACATTTTTTGGAGCATTGGCAATAGGTGGTCGAATTAAACATAAAGATCTAACGATCTCGGTCCGCAATGGAGGAGAGCAATTACCATCTTCTTACGGTTGACGCGGGCATCACGGGTGCCCTTGGCAGAGTTTACGGGCTTCGTGACGTATCCCCCTTGTCTGTACCGCACAAAGAAACATGGCCGTTACCAAACCAGTCAATCAGCACTGAGCAACTAAATCACTTTAAAAAGAGAGAAAAAGAGAAAATGGAAGTGATGAAATTTGGAAGCACGCACCATTGAGAGAGGAGGTCCTGTGGAGGTTCCTTGCTGCTTTCGAGGCAAAGCAGCTCTTGTGGGCCTTGTTCACCTGCGAGCGAGAGCCTCCCATCGTGATCGTCTTCTTTCTCCGCAGCTCTCAGTCGCCACTTCTGATTAGGGTTTTTTTTCAGAAGGGGAGAAGGAGGAGGAAGAAGAAAAAAGAGAGGAGGGGGAGAGAGAGCTCCGGTAGCGAGAAGGCTCACATCGGCGCAAAGGCGAAGCGGATCTGGCCGGCCTGGATGTTCCTGAAGGGGGCGGATGCGACTGCAAAAACTGATGGAGGCACCAGGGGCCAACCGGCGACGCTTGGCGCTGGTGCGACGTCCGCGCAGGTCGGCAGAGGCTCGACTTGCCAGAAGCGATCGGTGGCCCGGTTCGGCGAGGTGGTCCGCGCCCGCGTCGAGGCTTCTCCGATGCGCCCAGATTTAGGGAAATATGAGAGAAAAGAGAGAGAAAGAAAGAGTAAAAAATGGAAAAAGTGGGAGATGAGAAGGGATTTATCGGACTGTAGCACCCAAATTGTGAGAAAGAGCGGTAAAATGAAACAAAAGTGTGGAAAATAAAATTTTGGACAACACTTTAAAAATGTTGTGTTTAGTATATAATAATATACGACATTTTATAATAGTCTTGAAGGTGTTGTTGAATTTATATTTACGACACTTTTAAAAAGGTGTCATAGATGATAATAAATATTTAATTATAACGACATGTTTTAGTAGAGTGTCATCACTAAAACAAAATAATGACACTTATTTAAAAAGTGTCGTAAAGAAAATGTCGTTATTAACATATTTTGTTGTAGTGAGGGCTATAGAAGAGCCAAGCTCAGGCAAAATAAAACCAAATCCGACACGCTGACATGAGACCAAGTCAGCCAAAGGCCATACGCTCAGTGCCAAAGTCATACGCTCAGGTCACACGCTCCCAAAAGGCAGCGTATGGGGTCCACACGACTCCTTGTCAGGCAAGCGAGCGTATGCGAGCCATACGCTCCCAAAAGGCAGCGTATGGGGTCCATACGACTCCTTGTCAGGCAAGCGAGCGTATGCGAGCCATACGCTCCCAAAAGGCAGCGTATGGGGTCCATACGACTCCTTGTCAGGCAAGCGAGCGTATGCGAGCCATACGCTCCCAAAAGGCAGCGTATGGGGTCCATACGACTCCTTGTCAGGCAAGCGAGCGTATGCGGGCCATACGCTCCCAAAAGGCAGCGTATGGGTCTGCGCTGCGCTAAAGAGCGCGCGCAACTCAGTGGCACAAGCTAAAAAGCTAGCTCACTGTTCACTGTCTTCTCCAAATGACAAGAACAGCAAGAACTCTAAAGTTGAATCTAAGCTTCAATTGTCCATATCTTGGTCAAAACAAGTCCGAATCCAACTTTTCAAAGGTCAAAATTGGGTAGAATAAAATTCTCTACAACATGAAACCATCAAAACTTAAAAACAAAGAAGTTTGATAGATCAAAACCACCAAAATCTGAAAATAACTAATTTCTAGATCTACAAGAAATAAAGCCTCAAAATAGAAAATGACAAGTTCTAATGTGGTTTAGAATCATGAGAAGAAGCTAATGAAACCATCAAAAGGAGTTCTCTTGTGGAAGCAAGTTGCACTTGCCTATGGTGTTCTTGGTTGGTGGAGAAGAGTAATGGTGGGGGAAGGAGAAGTAAATGAGAATTATGGAGGAGAGAGAAGGTTGGTGGGGATAATAAAGAGGGGGGGTTGTGGTGGAAATGAAGGAGAAGCATAAGCTAAGGTGTTCCACCCTTGGCCCATGATGAACCAAGCATTGGGCCGGCCGAACCAAGCCAACCCAAACCGAGAGTTAAACCAAGCCGAGAGCTAAACAAGGAATCATGTAATACAGAATAAAATACGTATACGTATCCCAAAATACGTAATACGAACACAGGCATTACATTGTGTATCACTATGCTTCATGGTTCATTGAATCACTTGTGACATGTACTCTCATGATCACAGAGTCTTCCTTGAATCCCTCCTTTTATAGGCATTCCTAGAATCCCTATTTATGGGACTATCATGTACCACCCTTCGGGGGCCGTTACATGAATCATAACATAACCTGGCTGGATCCTTGTGTATTGATTGGGGGTACGGGGGAGTAGAAGTGGACATGTGAATAATATCCTAGTAGTGTAGGATCAGAATCATTTCGTAGTGTAGCATCAAAATCATCCTATGCCATTCACATGTCTATATTGTACTCTGACTCACTAGCCACTGTTAGTTCTCTACTTATAGTAGATATTTCTATTACAGTTCTCTCTCTGTTTACATTCTGTACTTTCTTTCAGTTTTCTGTATCTTACTTTACTGCATGATTATATTTTCTAACCTGCTATGATTTGTTGAGATGTATTGTGCTCGCTCCGTCCTGATTGGGCACCGTTGATATATTTACAGAGGACGAGGATGAGGCTGGTGTTGACTCTTTTTATGGGACAGCCCTAGACGACACTTGTGAGTTGGACTCTCAGGAGGACCCAGCTCTAGCTGATGACATTACCCCTACTGCCTAGACTAGTTTAGTTAGGCTTTATCTTACTTATGTTGTCTTGAGACTAGTTTAGTTAGGCTTTATTTCTATCATTTGAGATCTGAATTGTATATCTTCTTTCATATTCTGTAGTTGAGACTTTGTATTTCTGGATGTTTGCTGAGTTATTATCTTAGACACTTAGACTCTTCTGATCATCTGTATTTTATTTTGAGTTCTATATCATATCATTCTTCTTCTTCCTTAGTTGTGATTGAGTTTACATTCTGCTATGTCACCCCCATTCGGGGAGTATAAACTGCTTAGCATTATATTGTTAGATGTTGTGACCTAGGACAGCGTTCTACCGCCGGCACTGCGGCGTAGGTTGGACGTACCCACTTCTCGTATCCTTACTCTAGGGTGCGGGTCGTGACAGAGTGATGCGAGCTTGGGTAGAAAACCCTGTACTATCAACTTGGTTTGACCTTAGGATAGGGTCAGTGTTGATATTGTTGTTTGGAAACTATGATTCCAATACTGACAATTGACTTTAGCCTAAAGAGATTGCCTAGCGGTTAGGCGAGATGTCCATGTTACGAGAGTTAGCATAGGAAGGATTGATTTTCAGGATTGAGTGGATGGATCGATAGGTGGAATTGGATTCACTATCACAAGGCTTGGTTGAAATGCATGTATTTCGGGGACGCCTGGAATGTGTGCACGATCCAAACTAAGTGATACGCTGAATCAAGTAAAACTTGAGGAACGTGAAGTGTTGAGGATTTTGAGATCGTAAGTTTGGAAGAAAAGATTATGGGTAGCACGAGCGTGGCTCGAATTCGAGAAATGCATAGGAGTAGTGCATGCGAGAGTCCTTGAATGATGAGTAAAGTAATAAGTCGATAAGTGTACTCAGTTAGTTTCGATGACGAAACTTTTTATGAGTGGTGTATGATGTAGTGCCCCGTCCCGCTCAGTCAATCGGAGGAATCGAAACGCCGACGGCGTTCGGACTTAGCCTTGCAAACGGCTGCATGAAGACATCGTTCGGTCGAGGCGATCGCTCGCTCAGGTGGGATAGTTTCGGTGAACTCGCCTCATCTTTGCCTTCACATAATAAATCACATATTTTCAACTTGCACAAGTAGGCTTGATAATAAAAGAGACGAATTTACATAGCTAAAAGAGAATAATTTTGACAGGTCGAATTGAGTTAGAATATGAAAAGGTCCAACGGTCAGCTTAGAGTTGGTGTACGGCGTGCTTTGAAAATAACACTCGATCCTTCGTTCCGTGGCTTGGGAGAAGGAAAGTTTGTTGAGTAGGCGAAGTTATGAACGTGGCCTAAGTCATAGGCGTCGCCCGCATAAATGCTTCATAAAGCATGCACGGTCCTATCGTCCAAGGCTTGGCATAGCCTTGGCTTGTCCCATGAGTTAAGTACGTTGCACGGCTTATAATATAAGTCTAGGCACCCAAATGACTTGGTGGTTCAGAAGTCGAACGCATGCGCGGCACGTTTCCGTAATGCGAGGCTTGACGCAGCCTTTGTTCGTCGAGTTGTTGTACGTTTAAGTCAGGCAAGTTATGTTAGGCTATCGGAGTGGTAGCAAGTACGGTCCTATGAGTTCTACGGTTGGGTATAACCACATAGTCTTACGGTCTCAAGGCCCGTCATATAAAGTATGACTTGGGCGATAGCGTCGCGTAGATCAGAAGTCGGTTTGAGGTACGATGCACGGACTTAGTGTTTAAGGCATGAACCACGATTGATTGAATGAGTTTTGGAGAAAGGACTATCGAATAGGCATTGAGTTGAATGAAATGATATGGTAACATAGAAAGAATGCTCGCGACCGCGGATCGTCGAGGGGTCTCAAATGATAGAAAGAATGCTCACGACCGTGGTTCGTCGAGGGGTCTCAAATGATAGAAGTCTTGATATTGGTTTGAAAGAGATGGTAACATTGGAAAAGGAATGACTGTGTGAGACGTTAGTTTGTGTCGAGTCTTGCATGGTCATTGGACAACTTGTCGACAAGAAAAAGTTTCCACGAGCGACAACCCTGGGCGCCGAGGGACCGCGTCGTTCCGGAGGGAAACATGGTATAGTCGTAGCTGGACGAACCGCTCGAGTCATTCGGGAACTTTCAGCGGGGCTAGCTACTTGCATTGAAAGGGTCGCCGAATGGCAAGGCTATAATTCCACGATAGCTTGTGGTGTTAGTGACCAATTCATATAGATGGGTCAGCACGAGCGGCAATTCGCGTGTGTGCCTTTGGATTTAGTCTAGTTGAATGTGTGTATGGTTGGAACACAAGTATTTGGGCCTAAGAATGGCTACAACATATGTCACGACCCGTACCCGCTTTTCGGATACGAGACGTGTCCAAGCCAGCCTACGCCGCAGAGTCGGCGGTAGAACGCTGTCAAGCCCGCAAGAAAATAAATGCTCAAAAATCACATTTGCTGCTCATTCACATTTCTAATTTATTACAACATTTATAACATTTATATTTAAAGGAAAAACAAAGTTTTACAATTAAAGAAATTGATACAATTGCTTTCTATTCTAGGTTGTCCTCAGCATACCCAAGTCTTCCTAATGCTAACAGTGATCGCGGCTAAACTTGAAAAATGTTGGTTATCCAGTCAGGATTGGAACAAGTACACAAACCGACGGCAGTGCAAAACACAATAGAATTAACAAGACATGAAAATAACATAGGGAATATGAAAGCTAGTAAGAAACTGATGACATGGCACGGTAGAGAAGTAAATAAGAAAAAACTAATAAAAGACATCTATCTAGGTGGTGTGAAATATCCGTTTCGACATGTGGACGGCTAGGGGTAAATAAGGCACACTGCACGTGTCGTGCGCAGCGGCTAGCTTTCAAGATTAGACATAATAGGATATTTCTGGGTAGTCCACATGCCTACTAAGATATTTCTCCTCCCGACTACTCCGTGTGACGAGCGTGTCAACAAGCAGCAAGATATATGTATAGACATAAAATGAAAAGACTACTATGAATCGGAAAACAATCAGAAAGTGCACTTGCCTGAGGTCCTTAGCTGGAGAAACCAATAATACTATACCACACAATGAGCCACAATCAGTCAACACATGCAGAAGTCTCCAGATGCTGAAATAAACAGTACCAACGTTCTCAGAATAGTCAAATTAGCTAGGATTGCCTGTCCTTAAGTCCAATTCTGGGCACAGGGGCAAAACGGTAATTTTGGACAAAAACGATGTCCGCCGTTGGACCCGCTTTGCACCGAAAAGCGTGCCAGAGTCAACGGTCTCTAAAGTCGTCAAACTATATGTCTACGGATCCGGTTTTCCGATATGAACCCAACCGTATGTCCAAAGTTGGATTCCGGTGGGCCGTCTACAAAATCGTCCGTTGAGTCCAGAATGGCCTGTTAGACTAGGGCCGATATGAAGTAATTAGAATTATGAGAAATAGGAATGATTGATTAGTCACGATCAAGATTGATCTATGAAGAAAAAATTGTGTTTATATAAAAATGTATTTATATAGAGAAAATATTTATAAACTATTTAGAAAGTCTATCCCATACTTGAAACTATATGTTTTATTTATCAAAATAGTCTCTAGGTAAATACTACGAAAATCATGTTTTTAGGTCGAGCCCGTAATTTAATATACAACAAAATAAGGTAACGATGTATTTGAATTTACATGATAAAGTAGCAAAATCATACTATCAATACTAATGGAAGTATATAAAATAAACTTTTGTCATATAACAAAATAATTACGTAAAAGCTCATAACAATTTAAACCTAATAAAAATCCTTTTAATGGCTTTATGACCGACACCAAGCCCATATATTATTACCCTCATAAAATCCAATTTACTATTAAGCCCAACACTAAATTTATTTATCTAAAACTTATTTATTAACTATTTTTTAAATATTCAATATATAAATATTTGCACCTTATAAGTCAAATTCTATATTCAACTATAATTCCAAAATAATTAACAATAATAATTTTATAAATAAAAGATGTTTAGATAACATGGTGCTAGTATTACATAGAAGTGCTCAGTCTGTACCATAACAAACTATATTAATATACTCTATTATTTAAGTTGATTTAAGTACCTTGGCCTTAAATAAAATAAGACCAAAACACATTTAACCTTTAATTCCTTTTATGAAATATTAATGAGATTACTAGTAGAGACAATTGTCTCATCCTTGTTTCCCGAGGGTCAGCAGCAGCTCTTCTCCCCATGCATGGGGAGATGGGTTAAGACCAATTTTAAGAGAGAGAGTATAGGAAAACAAAATAAAAAGGAAATGAAAGCAACTGGACTTAGAAAGGGAAGGGGACATTACAGGGTGAGAGGAGGAGAAGGCGCGCGTTCGACCGCGGAGCCACGGAGATGCTGCGGAAATCCGAGAATAACCTCATCAGAGCGGAGCTTGGCGAACGGTGCTCATGGTGGACTCGACCGAGGCGGTGTAGTGCGGCTTGACAGCGGGATGGCACCGCTGGTGTGAGCAACCGCCAGAGATGCTCGAGGCCGAGCGCCAACGGTGGCGAGGGTCGCGCTGGACGGGGTGGTTCTACAGTGGTCGGTGGCTGCTCTGGCCGATGAGTCGCCCAGGAGGG
Organism: Iris pallida; assembly: GCA_029216955.1. Lineage (NCBI taxonomy): Eukaryota > Viridiplantae > Streptophyta > Magnoliopsida > Asparagales > Iridaceae > Iris > Iris pallida. The sequence continues at coordinate 88,394 of JANAVB010000345.1, forward strand.
GCGCGAGCATGGGGCACGATGATACTCGCCTGGCGTGCAGCCAAGGCGGTGGCGCGGCCAGACCGCATGGCGGAGCTCGCTCAGCGTTCGTGCTTGCGGGATGGGGCATCGACGAGATCAGGGTGCATGCTCTCCCCCGCGGTGGCCCGGTTTCGGGAAGAGGCTGCGGTGGAGATGGTGATGGAGGTGTCCCTGCCAAATGTGGCCGAGGTGGTGGGCTGCAACGGAGAACGATCGACGATTGTGACGGGTCTGGATGATGTTAATGATGGAGGAGAACGGTGATGGTCGTCGGTTGTCTGGTTGGGGCCATTGATTGAGGCGGCGATGATGGTGGGTGAAGGTATAGGGCGAATAGGGATTGGGCAGCGGTTTGGACGGTTCTCCCGGATAGAGTAGAGAGGAGAAGTTCCTCCGAAATAAATATGCATATGATCATAAATAGTCATATGTATATACACTAAGTCCTGATCCCAGTTAGATAAGGGCACATAATTTGATTTTATCTAAACTCTTATAATTAACTATACGATAATCTAGTAATTGCTACTAAGGATTATGAACAAAACGTTTCTAGTTATTTTATAAAATTAAATCTTTAAAATAAATGATATTGGTAAACCAATTAATTCTAGGAAAATATATTATCTTAATTTTCAAATATTCTGTAAAATGTTTTTCTATAGCTATTGAAAAGTACATTTTATTAGTTAGACTAAATCAAATGTAATGTACTATTTGATAGCAAAATACTTTAATAATAATTAATATCAAAATAATTCAAACAATAGTTTATAAAATCCAAAACTTAATTCAACAAAAGTTAGTCCCATTAAAATAAAATGAGGTATATTAATTTAGAAATTCTTTTCTTTTATCGTAGTTGATCAAACTAACTTATTCAAACATGTCATTCAACCTTACTCAAATAAGTCAAGGGTAAAATAAAATAAATGATAATATTATATCAAATATTTCTAGGAGTACATTTTGTACAATTAGCTAGTAAATGCTATTTCCCTTCAAATATATATATATAAATATTTTCCCTCACAAACTAAAATTAGCTCTTCCCATAATATTAAAATTTTAGTTTTTGTAAAGAAATCAATCCATAAAGTATTATTCACAAAGCATCGACGAAATAAAATAATAATAATAAAAACAAATTTCCTTTAAACAAAATTATTAGAATATATATAAACAATTTCAAAGTTTCGGGAAGGGGAGCTACAACATAGGCGACGTGCTTCGGCACGGGATGCGGCGTCGGGTCTTAAGTTGTTGGCATATAAGTTGCATAAGTTGGTTTGAGTTGTCTTGAGTTTAAGTCAGGAAACGTCGCAAGGCAAAGCTGGTCGATTGACACTTTGTTCACAACTTGGATGGGTCAGTGATGATTTAGTAGCGAAGGGCCGCGAAACGGCAAGGGCCGCGAGGCACGATATGATTGAGTCTCATTAAGTTGCGAGGCGTGGCCTCAAGAAGGACTTACAGCACGGTCACACGGGAATGGAGTCTTATCGCGTAGTTGCGTCTTTGATTTTGGCCGAAAGGCAAGCACGAATTGATAGGTTAACGTTGTTGAGTCGACGAATTGTTGCAAGCACGGGATGGCCTAAAGACACAAAATAGACAAGGTGTCTGTCCTAAAACTGATCCTAAGGCAAGACTAGAAAGACAATTGATAAGAAGGGATTACGTTGCATAAAGTAAATTAACGTGTTGGTTTCGTATGGGTGGGCGAGGAGCTCATTCCACCAGTACAGTTGAGTACTGACACCCACATAGTTTATATGTGCAGGCACAGGTAGAAGCTCGTGGCGCCGAGCTCGCTTAGATGCGTCGAGGCACGAAGTTCCTTGGCGATTCAAAGTGCTCGGCTGCATGGAGTAAAGACTTATACAGGACATAATGTATGGACATCGCCTTCCGAAGCATCCGCTGGCTCAAGAATTATAATTGAGAGATGAGAGAGAGCTGAGTGACTTGTAATGTGAGCTTGAGAGACTTGTAATCTTGGCCTTTGCGCCAATTGTAACCTTTGTTTCAATATAAATAAAGAGCTTCTTTTGAATAACTTGTGTTTTATTCTAATTTCTGCTGCTATTATTCAATGTCTCTGCATGGGACTTCTGTGCGACGACCCCGTCGCAGCCGCTGGAATCGGCTGTTATGGAACCCGCCTTGTACGAACGCAATCTAGGCTCGTGCGGCATCATGCCTTAGCGAGGACGATCGTTCCTACGGGAGCGGGGCGTGACAGTATTCATCAGCACCTCTCGGATCTGCAGACTTTCTTTGTTGACACTTCCAGGGAACATGAGTTCCGTGACGTGACTCGGTTCCAGGCTATTGCCAACTCATTTGCCGATCTCAGATTTGCTCAGACGGGACACTCTGCTAGCTCTCTTCCTAGAGACCCTTCTGTATCTGGTTACCGTATTGATGATGAGGCCGTCCACTCTCTGATCCAGCCAGGGAATGCTGACGATTGGTATCGTACTTCTGGTGCTGGCACTTCTGGAGCTGGTCCATCTGGACATGGTGGACATGCTGGCACTACAGATGATGACGATGACGATGAGGATGATATATGATTTGTCATACTTTTGAGACTGATGATTTTGTCTTTGTTTACTTGGAAATGCTCCGACATTCCAAGGTAGTATCGGTACTCTTATTAGTTATGTGGTTATGATTTGTGACTTTTTTGTCTGATGGACATGATTATATGCTTAAGTTTAGCATTTTATTCAGTTTAGCATTTCTTATAGCATTATATTTTATTATGCTTCCATTTACACTGCCTGTAAAATATTCTCTACTTATCACATTTTCTTTCCTGTCTGTGACATTTATACCATGCCTGTGATAAATGTTTTTATATATCCATATTTTTGTGTTTCTTTACTGATTGTTACTTATGCATATATTGCGGGAGAGCCTTCTCTTTTGCAATTATTTTGCTAAGTGACAACGGAGGAGAAATAAGATCAAACATCTTCATGAATACAGGTTATGGACAATCTACAGGAACCATTTTTTTGGTATATTATATCGGTACAATTTTGATTTGATAACGACCAAAGATGTTATATCGGTCAAGGTTTATCAATTATCAAAATGGGAGAGATTGTTGGCCCATTGGTCATGGTCAAACATGATTTTAATAATTGATCAAACTCTGTCTCGATATACGGAACAACTGATCAAGATGTTTTGGACACTGATCAATATTGGATATCTACTGAAGCTGTGTTTGCCACTCGAGACTGCATTTCCTTATGCAATGTAATTTTTATATTTTATTGAGTCTAGGAATACATTGTACACCGAGTCGTACTGGCAAATAGGCTATCCAAAATCGTTTTCAAATTTGTCCTATGTTTTGAAAAAATTCCAAACTCGTTTTCAAAATTGACCTATGTTTTTGAAAAATATCTCTTATTTACAAAAGCTTCTAAAGGATTTCAAAAAGTCCAAAAAATAAATTTTAAAATAAACCTGACTAACCCTAACAGAACTCGGCCAGAGTTCGGCCAAAGTTCGACCAAGGTGAACATTATATGAACGTTGGTTTTTGAACTTGGTCTTCCTTCAGTTACGGTTTGTTACATAGAATTTTGTCCGATTCTGTCTGAATTCTGCCAGAGTTCTGTCTTTGGAAAAACTATAAATAGAAAGAAATTCTGATCATTTCAAATCACTCATTCACTTTCATCTCTTCTCTTCTAAAGCTTACGTTTCTTCCAAAGAGTTTTCTAAAAGCTTTCATTTTCAAATTCCAAGCCAGTTATAATTCTCTAGTCAATTTGTCGGTACGGTACGGTCTAAAAGATTTGAGAGAAATTGTAATCAGAGGCTTGATTGAAGAAAGACTCTTCAAAACTGAAGTTGGTCGAGTTCTTCGTATCAAAGCTCGCGTCTGTAGAAGTTGTAAGGACTTCGTATGAAAACTTGTGGGATTTTTCCAATAGTGGATTCAACTGGAAGTTAGAGTTCTTTCGACTGGACTAGTCCTCACAAGAAAAAAACCAGTATAAATCTCTGTGTTTGCGTTTGCCTTCTGATCTCTTTTCTTTACAGTTATTACTTTGTGATTATTGATATTATTTCTGTGATCTAACTGCTAACAAGTTTTTTAATTAGTAATATTCCGCTGCCTACTCTATTCACCCTCCCTCTAGAGTATTCTGCTTTACGATTTCGTTCCTACATAGGTTTGGGTCAATACAATTAATTGAATTGAAATAGGCTTCGAAAGTCTATTAAATGGGTCATGTGTACCATTTGAAAATAAGTAGCACATGAAAACTCAATTGATTGGGATACTAGTGGAATGTGTGTAGTAGGCTCAAAATAGGTCAAAATTATGTATTGGTTCGAAAAATTTGGCTCGAATTTGGGTCTCAAATTGGAATTAAAAAATACATTGGTTTTATAGTGAAGGGTAAGAATGACCATTTTGATCTAAAAATTGTACAAAAAAATATATATATAAGAAAATATTTTTGAGTAGGACATGATATGCCTAAACGAAAGTGGACTCATTTAGAACACGAATATGAAATTGGTTTCGAAGAATTGACAAATTTTGTGCTTCAAAAGTCAAAGCTACAGTAAAGTATATTTATAGTCATAATTGAAAATAAAATATAGTTTAATAATAAATAATTATGTTATATTATATTATCAAAAAATAGAGGACTTACAGATACAAATTAACTGACTATGATTATCAAAAGCTTAATTATTAAAGAATGCAAGTCGAGGAACTTTGCTACCACCTGCACTGCAGTTACATGGATCGCCAAGAATCGAGTAAGCACTATAACATGGAGCGCATAACATAATTTGCTAATTAATTAAATACTATTGAGTTAATTACTAATTTTCCACTAGATAGGTGATGTTCTTCACTCCCATAATTAACTAATAATTAATATTAAAAATAATTAAGTTATTTATTTAAAATATTTATTTAAGAATATTGAAATTGATATTCTAGCTAGGAAAATATTTATTTAATATTTTTTTTGAAAAATTGGGGTTACAGTTGGTCATGTAAGTATCCTAAAAAATAGACATTTCAGAGAGTGTCATCCAACCAAAAATTGCTGTCAAAATAATTAAGACCAAGTTGGGATATATAGGTTTAGGGTTTCCTAATCATATATGGAAACCCTATCCCCCCCTATATATATATATGTCTTTTATGTGTTCATTGCTCTCGTATTCTCTAGAGCCGCCAAACTCTTTCATCTCTCCTTCCTTCATTCCATCAACTAGTAATTATGTCATGGTAATCATGTCGGATCCAATTAGAGTTATCTCGTAGCTTTATCTTGTTGTCCAACAATTTCATGCTCATTACTCAAAAAAGGTAACATTACTCTTTCTTTTAATTTGATATGCTAGTGAAATACTTTATTTCAAACATAGGATTCTTAATTCTACTATTTTAAATTTTGATAGATTGCAAAGATTCTATATATTTAGTATTTTATTATTCTCATGGATCTCCTTATATGCCTGGGGAAGCCAATATGAGAAATGATTCAAAAAAAAAAAAAAAAACTCTAAACCTTGCATGGGAGAAGAGTGAGATATATTACTTTCCTCTGAATGACATTTCATCCCTAAGCACCTAATCATCATATTAGCCAACATTTATTTCTAGTGTTTTGAGATATAGCATATTTATCTTTGGTTCGAGTGATATTTCATCTCTAATTTGATATTTCCTCGTCATAAATCACTAAAATTTAAGACCGTAGCCGAGAAATTATTAAATAAAATCATTTCCAATCCAAATAACAGGGTTAATTAGTTGTACCCCCTATGGTTTGTACGTATTTTGGTAACTGTTCCTATTGTTTTAAAAATAAAGAACACCCCCCTGTTTTATAAAGTTAATTAGTTGTACCCCCGGGTGCATAGAAGAAAATGAGTGAAAAATTAAACAGTCAGGAGGGTATTCTTTATTTTTGAAACAACGGGAACAGTTACCAAAATATGCACAAACTATAGGGAGGTACTACTAATTAACCCCCAAATTGACATGACTCCCTATTCCCACCCACGTGAACCCACTTCAATTTGAAGTTTGAAAAGAAGAAAAATAATAACACCTCAACCTTTTCTATAGGATTAGGATTTTCCTAGTCATATATAAAAATCCTAGCCCCTCACGTATATGTTTTTTTTTTGTTTTTTTTTTGTTTTTTGTTTTTTTTTTAATGTTCACTGCTCCGCATTTTTCACCGCCACAAAAATATTTCTCTATCTTTCCTACTATTCCTTCGACCAGTAATCATGGCGAATCAAATTGGAATTAGCTCTTAATTGTCTCATATGTTAAGCAATTTTATGCTCATTTCAAGAGAAAGGCAACACAAATATCTCTTTTGATTTCATATGCTACTATAATAATACAACTGCTAACATAGTATGTCTTAATTTTATTGTTGCATTTTTAATATATTTTTAGTATTTTATTATTCTCGTAGAGCTTCCTACATGGTTGGAGATACTAGTCTTATATATAGGCCCAAAAAAACCTGTACTCGGATGGTTTAATGGAAAAGTGGCAAGATCTATACTATTACTTAGGCTCAGTCTGGATTTCGTCTGATTATACTAGCCACTTTTTTTTTTCCTTCTCTTTAAAAAAACAAGTGCTACAAATTCTTGGTAACAACATATTTAAAAAAAAACTAGTTTAATTTTGAAATAATTTTTAAAATTAGATAAAACAATTTTTTTAAAAAAAGATACTTTGGTTGTCATTTTTTGAAAAAAATAAATACATTAACACACCGTATTTTTCATGGGTATTATAGGGACCACCCATATTTTAAAAATAATTACGCAGACCATCCTCTTTTTTATGTTTTATTTTTAAAAATAGGGGTGGTTAGTGTTATAACTTTCTATAGAAAACTAGTTAGTTTCACGTGCGTTGCACTTTAAAAAAGAAGAAAAAATTTCCGTTATGATTGAAATATAAATTTTTAATTATGTTAGAATATTTTAAACATAATTTAAAATATTTTGTTATGATTTATTATAAATATATTTTTGAATGTTTGGATATGTGTTTAGTTAGATAACATCATTTACTTAATTTAAATATAATTTAAATTCTAAAATATTTTAGTATGTATACATATTTATGCAGCTATGAGGATTTTAGGTTTTAATTTTATTTTAAACTACTTGAGAAAATAACTACGATTACGTGACTTAAAATTTTTCTTTTAAACAAAATGGTTGATGAAATACGCACGGTTTAGACGGCTCAATCTTAAGCCATTTTGAAGCCCTCTTATATTAGTAGAGATATAAAATATAGAAATCATTCATGTAATTAGTTTTAAAATAAGAGTGGTCCATGTAATAAGTATAAAACATAAGAATAAGAATAGTTAACATATATATATATATATATATATATATATATATATATATATATATATATATATGTTTTGAAATGAAGCAAAATCTCAAACAAACTTTAGTTTTACCCGAGCTTCATGGTGGCCCAATAAGTAGAGCCCACAAATTCTAGAAGAGCCCATTATATCAATCTTACTATGTCACATCACTCTCTACTTCAAACCCACTCCAATTTGAAGTTATAAAGGAGGGAAAGGACAACACCTTAACCTCCTTTCGGACCTACCAAATCCGGTTTTTAATCATTATCCCCCCTCAAAAGTAGTAAAATGGCAATTATGAATAAAAAACCCCCTATTAATAAAATAAATAATAATGTACGGAAAAGCTGTCAAAAAAACGTATTTATATTAATATCGTACCAACTAAAATATACTCGTCCTAAAATGGACGACTGCGATCGTCCCTATCCGATTTTTCTATTTTTATAAACTAATATTTATTTCCATTTTTTTTCCCTAAATTTTTATTTTTGGGGAGCGGCGAGAGCTGTGCTGTTGTAAACCCTAGAAATCTCTGAAAACCTAGCTCGATTTCTTCCCCGCAGATGGTGTCTGACTTTTTTGAGGTATAATTTCTCAAATTATTCTTCAATTTTAGCGATTTTGCCCCATTTTTGGTGTTATTTTGGTGCTTTTTTTAGCGGAATAAACTCAATTTATTGATTTTTTTTAATGAGGACTTATTTGTTTTTATTTAGTTTTTTTTTCCCTTTTAGGTTATTTTGCAGATCTAGTAGATTGACCTGGGAAAATCCCAACTTGCATTTTGGTTGCTTTAATCTTCATGAAGTAAAAGAGAGCATTTTTAGGGATTTTTGTGTGGTAATTTAGGAAATTTGAAGTAATAATGCTGGTATTTCTAGTTGTTTCCCCCTCTTTTCTATTTTTCTGTAGTATTTTTGGTCAAAGTTCTTAATTTTGATGCAGGTATATAATTTCTTTTGAAGTATAATTTCTCAAATTCTTGTTTAATATTACTGGCATAATTTTTTTGAGCTATTTTACCATTTCTTCATAATTTCTGGCGTAATTTTGGTGCTTTATTAGTGGAATTGGCTGAAAATTTTGTTTTCTTTGATGCATGGGGGTTTATTTTTTGTTGGAAATAGACCTATAACACTCATTTTTGGTTCTTTACTCGGCCTGGCTGTGAAAAGCATTTTTAGGGATTTTTTTATTACGTATTTTCAGTATTAATTTGAAGTATGATGCTGGTATTCCAATGGTTTGATTATTTGACATTTTCTCAAGTAATTGTGGACAAAATTTAAAATTTTGATGCTGATGTATCTAGTGTAGTGTTTATGGTAGAAATTTTATGAATGGATTCTAGAGAGCAGTCGAGAATGGATTCCTTGGAGGCCCCAGGTATGATGGTGGGCCCAAATTCTTATGGCGGCAGAGTCCCTAGCAGCTCGATGGCGGCCTCAATGGTTCCTGGCATGCAGCTCTCCTTCAGTCAGAGGGTCCCTTCGGCTCCGAAACCAGTGGACAGTTCCGGTCCTATCTACGACAACATGTCGGGAATGAGGCAGTGTAGCATGCTTAATATGGGCGAGCCAATGAAGAAGAAGAGAGGGAGGCCGAGGAAGTATGGAACTGACGGTATGGCATTGGCATTGTGTCCCATATCTTCTTCTTCTCCTTCTGGGTACTCCACTCAGAACAGTGGTTCAATGTCGGACCCCACCATTAAGCGGCGAGGCCGGCCGCCTGGGACGGGGAAGAAACAACAACTGGATGCCCTAGGTATCTTCCAAGTAAAGTTAACTATTTTCCTACAAGTGGTGTGCTTAGAAATGCATGATTAGTTGAATATAGGTAGTGTCGGTTGGTATATTAGGTATTTACCTAATCAAGCGCAAGATATGTAATTAGTTGACTCTAAGTATATGCTTTTACTACCCTCAAATTTAAGACCAGATAATTACAATGCAATAATTGAACAAGCAGATTAGTTTACAACTCCTTTATTTCTTTTTGTATGTTGTGTATATTGAATTATTCTTTCATTTAGTAAGCCTATTCAATTGGTTAGTAATGTTCATTTTTACTTTGTTTAAGATTGCTAACACTTGAACTTGTTTCATTTTGAATCCTTTCCTTTTGAGGTCGACAAGTTTTTATTTACTAGATATTTTTTAATGTGTTGTTTTCTTATCATATGATCATGAAATGCAACTAGTGACTAGTGTGAACCTGTCTACATTAGCACACGAATTTAGTTCTTGTGAGTTGTCCCATTAGGGGACTTTCAAAGATTCAAATGTAGACTAATATATCTCCTCTGTGTGATTTCTCTTTTTTGGATGAAGGTTTCTATTTTCTGTCTAATTTAGCTTGCAATGTGACTATTTGGCTCCAATTTTGCATCTTCTATTTGTTGCATATATACAGTTGAAGTTCCATTTCTTGTATTACAGGCTCTGCTGGGATAGCTTTTACTCCGCATGTAATCACTGTTAAAGCTGGGGAGGTAAAGAAACTGTTGTCCTTTCCTTTCCAAAATACTACTAAAAAGTTGCTATTTTTTTATAGTAACCGCAGTTGAATAGTTATGCAATAGATTAGGTTCAAAGCTTATTGAAGGGGAAGAATTGTATTGCCACTCTTTTTTATATTAGAATTAGTTTCAGATTTTCAGGGCTACTTCCTACGTCTTGCAAGTTCCCTCTGTATGACATTAATATTGAAATTGTATGTGCGGATCTACAACATAATGCATGCCTCCAGATATCAATTATTTTTGCCCAACATATCATGACCTTTCTCCGTGTAGATATTTGAATTGTATGTGTTTTCTTCGTTGAGCACCAAGTGTTGTCCTTATTAACTAAATTCATATCTTGTCCTGAAAAATGACTTGGGAGTTGTTGCATCTCTCACTTCTCTTAATTTTGAATTTCTCATTCTATTCCTATTTTGTATACAATACAAAAAATTCTTTCTTGAATATGCACTTGCACTTTAGAAGGAAAAAAAAAATCCTGACACAATAACTTTTTACCCACCAAGGATACTTGAGTTTGCATAATGCAGTAGCTTTGTGGTGTTTCCAGGTGTACATTTTAGAAAGTAGACTTTGTGTTACCTTCTAAAGGATCAGTTAAGTTCAGGCACAATTTACTGCCCAAGAATGTTATTGATCCTTCCATATTTGTTTACTTGGTGGGCATATTCAGGGTTTCACCTTTCTTTGTTTTCATATAACGCTTGACTTGATTATTTTCATCATCAAGTAGGAGATTGGGTTTTTTGTTGTTCTTTGATCCATCAATCATTTACTTATACTAGGTTTTTAGGTTTCTGTAGAATTAGACTCCCAACCCCTTGTTGGTTTGCAAAAATGTTCTTGGAGCACTATAATTCTTTGAAATATGAATATGTAAGAACATTTTGAGAAAATTACATCATTGGCATTAAGGCATGGTATATGTTGCACGGGTAGTCATCCAAGAGAGATTTTATTTGGCGTCTTATTGGTAGGTGCAGATTTGGGCCCGCATGAACTACATTGTTATAGAGCAAAGTGTTTGAATCTAGGTGTGAGGATTATGTGCATAGTAAAGACATGCAAGACATCTACTTTTTGTCATCTTACAACCAGAGGGCATGTTTAGGCTGAAGGGATATTTGATACATATTATTAGATGGCAAATTGTTCCAGACTAGCTGTGGCAATCAGAATAACACGCAACACGATATGATTTTGGCTTGAGTGGTGTTGATAAGTTAGCCTGTAGGGATATCATAATGTCTTATCTTGATGTTGGGAAATGCGCCTGTAAACATCAACAGCAGCTGCAGCAGCAGTCACAGAAAACAAACAATAGACTGTCCTAAATCTTCGATTATGCACATTCTCTTAACTGAAAAAAGATTTCAGTTTAAGTATGTCCAATGAGAAGAAATAGGATGGATTTTAGAAGTAGAAATTAAGAATTAAATGAAGGAAACTCATTTAAGATGGGTCATGCGTGCTCAGTGGGGACGAAAGAATCCAGTGGCAAGGAGTGAGAAGGTCATCACTGAAAGTGCTCCTGGTTTAAAAGGCAGACTGAAAAGAATCTGGATTAAAGCAATAGAATGATATATGATGTTTGCTAGCTCGTTCGAGGAAATGGTAACTAATAGAGCTTGAGTGGAAAGAGGATTTATTAAATCAAACTTAAAAATGGACAAAGGCTCTTACTTTTGTTGTCTTAGTTGATAACAAGGAGAGTGCCTATCTCCTTCCTGTCTTTATGTTGATGTTGCATATAATGTTAATGTTGATGTTTATCCTTGGCCTTGCCTCTTTAAAAGGGGATACTTGTAGTTTGGCAAAAGAATTGCAGCATCTGCTTGGATGTTTTGATTTAACTCTTTGTTCTCTGACTTCTTTCATGTTTTGAAGTACTTCTGTCAAAATTCTATGACTCATATTCATCTTTTTATTTTTCTATTTTGCCCTAGACCTAGGATATCAGTGTATGTTGTGATTTGTGACTTTTGCGTATGCAGTTAGGGAGCAAACTCGGAGCATCCTTAGATCACAATGCCTTCTTACATTCATCATAGACTTTGTTAATGTGTGTTAGAACAATTATCTTCTACAAACATGGCTCTCTCTCTCTCTCTCTCTCTCTCTCTCTCTCTCTTTTCCCCAACCCCCCCTCCTCCTCCTCCTCTTCCCTCTCTATCTGCAGTGTGTGTGTATGCGTGTGGACCACAAGCACACCCCTCTCTCCATTTGTCTCTCTCTGAATCATCTAACCCTTCCATTGAATTAAAAAGCGCGCCTAGGCGCAAGGCGCAGCAATGCGCAGCGACAACGCCTAGGAACAAGCCAGGCACACTACCTTAAAAAAGCGCGCGCCTAGTGTAGAAAGGCGCAGGCTCCCGGCGCTCAACAAGGCACGCCTAGGCGTAAAGTTACTTTAATATATATATATATATATATATATATATATATATATATATATATATATATATATATATATATATATATTCCAACCTTCTATATACATGTTATATAGTTTATGGGCTTTAGAAAGTATAGAAATTATTGTCATTAATATTATTGTGGGTTTTAGATTGTTTTCTAAATTAGAATGTACTTCTATATTTAAAGGCTTATATATATGTGGTTTGTATATTATATGTATATAGTTTGGCTTATTTATATCTAAGGGGCTTTTATATATATATATATATATATAAAGAATAATTTTCTGCCTATAATTTGTGATATTTTTAAGGAATTTGGACTTCTATGTAGCTAAGTTTTTAAATGTAGATATTTTTTACATATAAAGAAAAAAGTGCGCCTAGCTTTGAAAAGGCGCGCCTTGAGCCTTGCGCCTAGCGGCTCAGGCTCCAGGAACCTTTGCGCCTTGGTGCGCATTTCGCCTTTTAAAACTATGAACCCTTCTACCTATCCCATGGCAGGACTGCATAAAATGTTTGTATCTTCTTAGGCATGCCAACAAAGATAAAGGAAGAAAGACTTATGCAGATGCTTGCAGATAGTAGGAGAGCACAGTTTCTTTTAATTATGTAATTTGTCCTAATTTTCTGCATACATGTTTTAATTCTATAAGATCTCATTTCATAGAGATCCAACATTGTTTGGCTTCAGCCTGTAGGCCACCTAACAAAACCCTCCTCCTTTACTTGGGCTAGGGACCAACAGTGAAAATACGATATATTAGGACAACATAGTGTACTGGGAATGTCATCATTTTATGGCATTTATGCAAATGTTCATCTAAAAATAAGAGAAGAACGAATGGAGGATAATAACATTCACTTTATCCTCCTCGATATAAGTATCGACATTCTGAAAGAGTAAAACGGAAAAGATCGGCTTCAAATTTCACATTTATACTTCTGTGATGCATCCTTTCTTAGGGGATTTCATAAACATACCATATGTTTTCCCCCTCATCATGTTGATGAAATAAGTTCGATTGATTAGAACATGTTAATAATTTTTAGTACATGTCCACTATTTCAATTTCTTAACAGTAAAAAGTTTGTTAGCGTGTCGCTTGGCCAACGGAACGGCATTTGTATCCTGGTGGATGTGATTCTAGTAGGAAACAGCTGTTGACACTTGGGCTCACCTTAATTTTGTCCTAGCATGTAACTGGAGTTCTTCAAGATGCCTCTGGTTAACTGCTTCACATCTATATTTGAAGATTCTTCTTATGGTTCCTTGTTACATTCTATTTTGTTATCTTCATAGTGAGAATGGTTTTCTCAATGCCGTAGAAAAATCGGCTTGAGATGCTTAACAGCAATTTTATTAATAGAAGGGATGTTCCTTTTTGGCAGGATATAGCTTCAAAAATTATGGCATTTTCACAACAAGGACCTCGGACTCTGTGTATTCTTTCAGCAAATGGTGCCATCTGCAATGTTACACTTCGTCAACCTGCAACATCTGGTGGAACTGTCACATATGAGGTTAGAACAGTATATGATTTTAGTTTTTGTAACATGAAAGATTTCTTTGACAAATGTCCAGAAGGTTGTCGGTTCTTGCCTTTGTTGCATGATAATAACACAAGAATTCTATACTCTTCTTAAGCCAACAATCCATTCAATCCTATACACTGTTGTCAAGAAGGAAGAGCAGCAACGTTTACCTAATTGCAGGTGCCAGGTGCAAGGCCAGGTGCGCACCTCATTAAGCCAGGTGCAATTAAAAAAATAAAAGAACATCTATAAAATACAACTATTATCATTATTATCATTGGAGTGCTAAAATTGAGAAGCTGAAGGAAAGTAAGAGGGTGGATTATATTGCTAAATAGAGAAGGTAAAGCGAGGATTTTCAGGTTCCATTGCCATTCATGCAAAAAAAGGAGAAGAATAAATATGAAAAACAGCTACCAAAAGGGGCAAATTCCATATGAATGAACACTAAAGAAAAATTTGAAAAGTGAACTTGCCTGAAATTTTGTCGGCATTAGTAGCAGAAAGTCGACAGCGGATCTGGAGGTTGGCTTCAGAGGATACTAGTCATCGTTGGCTAGCATTGGTGGTAATCCTTGGCGACAGAAGTAGGAGATGTGAAGAGGAAAAGGGAAGTAGAAGTGAAAGTGTGAGCAAGTGCCTGATAAAATATTTGATGTTGAAAACATCCTAGATATGATGGGTTTAAGTTATATGGGTAACGGGCTCGAGTAGGGTCACCAAAACACCCTTTGTGTAGAGGACAAATGTGTGTATAAGAAACTTGATTTTGGCTTCGTGGGCATAGAACCCGATTTAACCTCAAATCAATTTATTTTGAGTTTATTAGTATTGCTGTAGACCCAAATCCATTTAACTAACCATCTGTCGATATGTTATATGCTGCGTGCCTTAACCGGAACCTATTTAGCTTTTACTGCGTTCATATCCTCAAATCCTTAATAGAATTAGGAGGCGGCCATGGCAGTGAAAGGTATGGCCAAGGTGAGTCCCATCTCTCTCTCTCTCTACATTTCCGAAACAAACAAAGTGTTCCTTTTTTGCGCCTTGCGCTATGGCGCATCATCGACGTGTGCCTCACATAGTAGCAGGACTCACTCATGGTGTCGCCTCGCCTCGTATCTGAGGTGTGTGCCTTGATGCATCTAAAATAGTACTGATCCATAATTGTAGAGCCATTAGTGTGCTTATTCAAACTACTCAATAAGGTTAGAGTTCCAATTGTTGATTCACAAACACTTGCTATGCAGAGCATTTGAAAACGTGAGACAGATGGAGTTCCTTCTTTTCAAAAACCAATTTTTTGATGTGTATATAAAATTTACAACATTAGGGGGTGTTTAGTTGGCTGTAAATGCAAATACATGCAAACTTGTTTCATCATTTACACAATTTTTAATCTTTGGTTTGATGTGTGGAATTGGTGCGACAAATGTTACATCAACTCTCCCCACTTTTATTGTGGCCAAAATGGCTGCAACACGACTTACGGCCACATTGATTACACCATCTACATCATTTCCTCTCATTCTCTCTTCATTCGAGTCAAAAGCAAACAATATATTCACAACAAAAGTTACAACCAAGCTTCCTATTATTCCAAACATGGATTTATAAGCCCTGCAACATTATTTATATGAACCAACAATGTTTTTTATTTGCAGCACCAGTTACAAGAACGAATTCTACATGCAATAAATGTGGACTGAGATTTTCGTTTATGGATAACCAAACACCCTTTAGTGTAAATTAGCGTGAATAATATAGCCTTAACAATCGGAACTGTAAATAGTTTTTCCTTTGCACAGAAGTCCCTTATATTTTGCGTAAGTCCCCTAAATCTGTTAATTGCTTAGAAGTCCCCCAAATGAGAAGAAAATGGAGTTATACTCCCCTTCGGTCTATGTCATCCAGAAATTAACTTAACCCTTGGTTAATTGTATAAAAGACCATATTTTCTCCTTCTTCCTTCCTTTGTTTTCTCTCTTATCTGCAGCTGCAACAGTAGAAGCCATTGAGAAAAGCCGAACCCCCCTGCACCACCACCCTCCTCCGTTGGCTGCATGTCCTCGTCCCTTGACCCTTCCCGTCCTCTTCCACACCCTTGGCCGTCCCCTGCTTTCACCCCACCATGAATATCAAGCATTTAAATTTTAAACTCATAGTTCAGTTGTAAACATTTCAGCTCCAAAAAGTCAGATCAGCACTTCGCATATGCAACTCAAGATCCAGAACATCGACAATATTTTCTACCTTCAGTGAAAAGGAAATGCTCAGGTTTACGTGTACCTATCCATGCTATTAAATAATATGTATGAAAAGATGTTCATGCAGCTACTCAGGTTCGTATGTCAGTAGCTCTGAGCAAGCACCCAACCATATTGTTGGATTGTTTGGCAGATATGCGGAAGAGTAAATTTTGATAGTTAATTAATGTGGAAGCTTCTAAGCTAACAATCACGGTTTAGACTGCCCATTCAGTGACAAGCTATGCTGCATGAACAGGGATTCGACATGGCATGTTTCACACACGGCGACGCTTTGGCACAATGGTCAAAAAATGATAATTTTGTTAAAGTTGATGGAATACTTTTTTCAGGGGGCTTGTGTAGAAATATGGGAATCTGTATCAGACCCTTGGCATTTTTGCGCGGGTTGAACCTGGTGGTTTTGGTGTCATCATCGGCTGATACAACAAACTATGTTTTAAACGTGTAAGATAACCAAAGGGATTTTTTTGGTAATTTGAGGTGAGATCCAAGCAATATACAAATTTTAGGGGGCTTATGTAGAAATATGATATATTTAAGGGACTTGTGCAAGTAGTGTAGCTCTTTAGGTTCAACCCACGGAAACATTCCAAAAAGGGTTTGTTTCTAAGAGATGTTTGTTTGTTCTTCCATGATGTGGTTGCAAGTCCCTTCATGTTCAGTTTATTTGCAGTATTTACATTAACTGTATTTGAACCTTCAAATCATGAAATTATTACCAGCACTAGAGTTAAGGATAGCATCCATGACCCAATTAGTATTTCTAATATGTGCAAGCATTGGGCAGTATGTATTTACTATTTATCAATAAATCTCGACCCTTCCTTTGCAAGTCCATTCCATTTGAACATTGTTGATCCTGATTGGAAAAGCACCAAATTTAAGAATAAAACAGGCCTTAAAATCTAATTTGTCCAAATACTTATTCATACTTCATTGTATGCTCTCTTCTATGAAACTTGCTTATAATCCGTTGTCTAGCCTTTCGGAAGTTACCTTACTCAAATATTTTCAATACTGGATGCCAAAGAGGGAGCATGTTCTCTCTTTCAACTTTAAAGTTTTTTTTTTTTTTTACTTTAGTTCTTTCCTTCGGAAGCGATCTTATCCATAATACCCTTGGATTTCGTTACGACTAAACATGTAAATGAGTTTTAAGGGGGACTCAGAAATTAACTTCCATGCAGGGACGCTACGAGATCATTTCTCTATCTGGCTCTTTTTTGCTTACGGAGGATGGTGGGACTCGCAGCAGAACTGGAGGTCTAAGTGTGGCGCTAGCAGGATCCGATGGCCGTGTTATTGGAGGTTGTGTGGCCGGAATGCTGATGGCAGCAACCCCTGTTCAGGTCCTCAGACTTCATTTGTGATTCTCTGCTTCAAACTTATTTCATTTCCAATATTCTCCCTAAGCTCTGAGTGTCTTCTTTCACTTAAAACATTATAGGTGGTTATGGGAAGTTTCATTGCGGAAGGGAAGAAGCCAAAGCCCGATGCCATAAAGCGCGAGCCTTCATCAGTCCCATCAGCCCAGATGCCGGGCTTTGGGGTAGCATCTGCGTCCAGCCCACCTTCTCAGCGAACGGACAGTGACTCGGATGATGCTGATGATGACCCAGGAAGCCCCTCTATGAATCAGAGCACAGGGGGTGGGAACAGCAAAAATCCGGGCCAACATTTTCATAACATCCCTTCCTACCATTCTGTTAGCGGATGGGCCCAGCACAGGCATGATTGCGACATGTAGAGAGCTGAGGAACATTTGTTGTGATGTGATCCTCCTGATCTCAGAGGCCTTAGCCTTTCGTGGCCTTCTTTTTGTGTGTGGAAGAGTAGTCGATGATCCCTGGAACAATGTCGTAAGCTTAAAACTGTTGGCAAAGGCTCAACTGCATTATGTGGCTTTATTTTTCGGTGAACAGGAGGTTATTTAACTGGTGAAAGTGATGCTGTTAAGTAGTAATTGATAGTTTATGCATGTTGTAGAAGGATGATTCCAGCCCTGTTGAATCTCATGGTACTCTTATGATGTGCTTGTTTTACCATTGGTTTGTTCCCTTCCCTCTTTAATTAAGCCGATATCGGCTATAGTGATGCTTATAATGTGATGCTCTTGATATGATGAAGACCCTACATTTCCTGCTAATGCCAGTTATAATGATAATATCCTATCATTACAAGCTTTGTTGGGCTGACCTTCTTCAATCATAGACATGGTAATATTTGACTATGGAGGTATAAGAGCACTTGAAAAGGAAAAAAAATAAAAAAAAAATAACCCTGCTATTTGGCTCGTGCGGTGACAGTTGGTGCATTCGCACGGGTAGGAGGGGACAGGGAGGAGACGGCGGCGACAAAAGAGCAGACGGAGGAGGAGGAGCAAGGAGAGGGGTTTGTCTTAATATATTGCGAGATGGTGCTACCAGAGGATCCAAATCCTCGGAATCATATTTTCCCAACTATTGAGGCCTTTAACAGTGTATTTGAGTTGTACCAAAAGTAAATTTTGAATTCGAAAACATCTTCACTCATTTCTTTTTTTTTTTGTTTTTTTTTTCAAGCAGGACGTTTGTTGTTCCCCACTAGTTAGACAACAATATCAAAAGAAAATATGTTTTGTTACAATCTTTGTTGATTTTTTCCATATGCCAAACGCTGGAAAGGGCACCAATCGAAAATACTCAAATGCTACCATACATTTTCTTTATGTTTTGTTTACATAACTCCAACCCTAACTTCAACCTCCAATACGACAACAAAATGATTGGTGCAACTACGTTTGCAAAAAAAAAAAAAAAAACCAGACGGGACATGGAAGCATGTTTGACAGGAAGAATAAGTTTTCAACCTATTAAATTGAAAATAATTCTCTTTATTGAATGGTAAATTTTCGAAGATGAATAGAATTTCTTATAGCAAATCATTCATATTACCTCTTCAATTGTAACCTTTATATTCTAAGAAAACTTGAAAGACGCTTCATGTGCTAGGAACGAAGTGTAAAATACGAAGTGTAAAATACAACAAAATTGATATCCGTCCTCGACTGAGAGTACTCCATGAGGAACGAAGAACGAATGGAACCTGAGATGCACAAACATAATCTACAATTGCAACACAATATTTTTTTTTAATGTGAAAAGCCAAATAGGGGAAAATCACTGAACAATCTGGAGACCCTTAATAGCATGCACTAAAGGAAATATAAGATACACAGACTCCTATCAAACACGAAATCACCACAAGTACTCAAGATGAGAATGAATTATAATTGGAGAATGATACAAAATTACTAGAGAACAATAAGAAGAAGATGGTTCGATTTTTTTAATGTCGACGATATGAACATATCCTCGAACAATCTCTTCAGAAGCAACTTGAATTCTTCCGAATCACCTCTTTCCTTCTCTCGAAAGTTGTACTAGTACCACTAGTGTCTTGTGGCAAATTAGATTTAAAGCATCTTCGAATAATTCTAAATTTGGAGCCATATGGATCGCCTAAATTTGATCATGAAACCTAACCCGAACCGACAATGCCCAAATTGGAAATTGCAATAAGATTTTTCAACTGAAAATGAGGTTCTGTTTCGCTAATGCTAATTCATGATCAAAAAATTTCAATTGGATTTTCGTTCTGAATGCTTTAGACAAACTGAAACCTCATTCGACCTTACCGAAATTCTTCGTCCTTCAAACGGTACTTGTCACCAAGCTGACTTTCTCTATGTAGGAAGGGAACCCATCCCAACGTCTTAATTGTATGAATATAAACTACATATCCACAAAGTAAGTCTAATACTGCCAACTATCTGTATGATCTAGCCCTCTTATGCTCGTAGGATTATGAATTTGGCATAAAAATAGGGAATCGACATTAAATCAACAATAATGCGTAAAATATTTGGACTGGATCAACCGGCCCACAAAAATACACAGCCCGATATCAGCCAACAACATTTACATAGATCAGGACCCAAGGAGTTATCAGTAAGTACAAATATCGATGGATTTAAAAATAAATTCGCCAAGCAACTTCCACAAAAGGGACTCTCTCTTCCTCCCCAAAATTCCTCCGGTCCCTCCCACCAGAGGAAAAAAGAATGGGCTGCAAAGAAAAATCCCACCGTGGTCGCAAACTCCGCCACGCTGCCGTCACCGCCGGTAAGCACACCTCCCCCTCCCCAAACCCTAGCTTCAACGACTGCTGCACCGAGGAGAGGAGCTCCTCCTGAAGAGCCTCGACCGCGTCTACAGCCGGGCCCTCCGCCGGCTGATCTCCCTCGACTACCACGAATCCCTAGCCCTCCGCGCTCTCCTCCGCAACGGCCACTGCTACGGCTCCATGGACGCCTTCTCCAACGTCGTCCACAACGCAGTCGCCTTCCTCAGCTCCGGCGACGCCAACTCCGGCGACGGCTCCGCCTTCTCCGACCTTCACCTCCAGGAGTACTCCCTCGCCGGCATGGTCTGCTTGCTCCAGCAGGTCCGCCCCAACCTCAGCCGCAGCGACGCCATGTGGTGCCTGCTCGCCAGCGACCTCAACGTCGGCAGGGCTGCGGCGCTAGAGATCCCGTCCCGGTCCGATCCGAAGCCGGTCCCGTCCCCGAGACTGGAGGAGTCGGACGCGGTTGATTCGGTACTGAAAAGTCTCGAGAATATGAGTATCAAAGAGGAGGGGGAGGGGGAGGAGGAAGAGGAGGGGAAGGAGATGATTCTCGATCTGGTGAAGCAGGTCCGTGATCTCGAGACGCAGGTGAAGGAGCAGAAGGCGTGGGCGCAGCGGAAGGCTGTGCAGGCCGTGAAGAAGCTGAGCAATGATCTGACAGAGCTGAAGGTGCTGAGGATGGAGAGGGAGGAGAACCAGATGGTTAAGATGGGGAAGCAGGCACTGGAGGACAGCACGATGAAGAGGCTCGTGGAGATGGAAGGGGCGCTGAAGAAGGCAAGCGGGCAGGTGGACCGCGCGAATGCGGCACCGGCTGGAGACGTAGAATCCGGAGATATGGGGAGATGGAGGCGTGCAAGCTGAGCGCCTCGGAGTCGGCTGCAGTGTGCCTGGAGGTGGCCAAGAAGGAGCGGAGGTACCTGAAGAAGCTGCTCGCATGGGAGAAGCAGAGGGGGAGGCTGGAGGGGGAGGTTGGAGGGGGAGGTCACGGTGGAGAGGAAGGATATCGCACGGATACAGCGGCAGCTGGAGGAGGTCCGCTCTGCGCAGAAGGAGGCCGAGGTGAGATGGACTGAACGCCCTGTTATTATTCGTTGCATATAAGTTTTTTTTCCCCTGTTGCTATTAGTGGGAGACGACAATTGCATTGTTCTAAGCACACACTAAATATCGGTGTTGTATCCGTGATGTGCTTTGTATCGGGCTTGTAGTTCGTATTGACATGGCACAAACGACACAATTATGCCAAAATACACTTAAGAGACCGAAATCAGTGCGCTATACATATCTCTGTGTTCTTATTGTTTCGTGTTGTATTTGTTTCTATGCAACAAGTTAGCACAGTGTGGGGTTTAAACATGAAACCTTCAATATTGAACAACGGACAGTGGTACGGTGCTCCCGAGGAGTATCCGTGAAACATACTCTTAAGTTTGAAGGTCAAAGGTTGAATATGAAGGTAGAGTTTTGAATGAATTTAATACTTAGAACATTCTACTGGTAGAGTTCCTATGTTTCTAGCTACTGTAGGATGATGGATGATAGTGGAGAGCACCCCATGGAACTCAAAATAACAATGGAGTATGATAGTTTGACGAGTACAAGGAACCAAGCTCAATTCCTATGGTCATGATGCAGACGCGTGCAATCAGCACAAGCAGCTGCCCAGGAGAAGCCGGCCTAGCACAAACCTGCAGAGAAGCCAACCCAAAACAGGCCAGCGCAAGCCTAACCAGAATTCTAGGTCTGCCGACCGGAATTTCAGTTCCCTGTAGGCATAGTCTCGGGAAAAATCGAAATTCCGGTCCAGAACCGTAATTCCGCTTCCAGTCGATTGGGCAGATAGGGGACTGTTTATGGCCAGATTTTGATGTATTTTCTCAATTTTTTTTTGTAGTTTTCTTTCCTTTTTTAGTTAAATCCTTTAGGGATTGTTTTCTTAGGCCTTGAGCAACTTACTTATAATAAATAGAAAATTGTAGTAGGGGAGACGAGTTTATGATTATTGTTTTCTCTATCAATAAAGAGTTTTCTCTATCAATAAAGAGTTTTCTCTTTTGATTCTTATGTTTGAGAATTGGGGCTTGAGTCCTTGTTATCTTGGGTTGTTGGCTTCAACTATCGTTGTTTATGTATTGTGTAAGGTGGTATCAGAGCTTCGATGTGTCGCTAGGCTGTTGGTCCATTTCTAAAATGGTCACACCTGATTTTGATAAATCAACAATGATTTAAGTCAATACACAAAATATACAAACTGCTGCTAACATTTCAGGACAAGTGAAATCAATATCAAGAGTGTACTACAACATTTGCAAGCATATCGATCATCATGTCGAATCGTTCATGTATTGGAATCGATCTGAGTCATTTTACAATTTATTTTGTATTTTTATCTTTATTTAGTCTAGGATACAAATTGTAAAATCGACTGGATATTACTAGCTTAGGTTATCCACAATTCACCTACCCAAAAAGCTTACCTATCCACCAAAATTTCTTATACCAACAATAATACATATCCTATGCAAACAGAATTGGACCAAACATTCTTCTAAGTATTGGATGAACTTAGACAGAACTCTGGCCGAGTTCGGTCCGAGTACGGACCGAGTTCGGTCCGAGTTCGGACCGAGTTCGGTCAGTTCAAATTCAAATGTTTGTTGCCTCCAAATCTGCATGCAATGTTCGTTTGCGAAATCTTTGCATCCGAACTCTGTCCGAGTTCGGTCCAAGAAAACACCTATAAATAGAAGAGAATTTCTTATTTCAAATCACTCATCAATTCATCTTCTCTGTATTCAAGTGTGTTTTCATTGATCTAAAGCTTTCACACTCCACCTATACATCTCTTAGCCAAAGCCAGTAACATCTATTCGATTTAGAGTCTTTGGTTGTCAGAGTTGTAAAGAGGTTGTTCAAGTTCAGAAAACATTTCTGTTCTCGGAGCCGGTCGTGCGCTCGTCGCCAAGCATGGTGTTGTGAAGTCGGTCGTGCACTTGTCACCAAGCATGGTGTTGTAAAGAGATTGCAAGCTTTCAATTAGCTTGTGAATAGTGGATTAACAGCAGGCAAGAGTACCTGCGACTGGATTAGTCCTCCAAGAGGAAAACCAGTATATATCGTCGTGTCCACTGAGTTTGATTATCTGATCTCTTGCTACATTTATTTACTGTCTCTTTATTCACTGCCATAGTTATCTGCTTTTAAATTTTTTAAATTGGTAATTATTTTCTACTGCACTCGCACTCACTCTATTTACCCCCTTCTAGAGGTACTCAACAGTCCTACAATTGGTATCAGAGCAAGTGATATTTTAATATAACAACCTTAGAGAGCATATATGGCAGCCGTGAAATCAATATTCAACGGTGAAGGGCAATCCACAAATAGACCCCCACTATTTGATGGAACAAAATATACTTATTGAAAAACACGAATGACATTCTTTTTAAAGTCTCTTGACTTTGATCTTTGGTCTATAGTTATTGACGGTTATAAGAAACCGGCACCAACAGTAGTTGATGGCATACTTACAGACAAGCCTCATGATAAATATACAGAGACAGAAAAAGCAAAGGCTAGTCTAGCTGCACGTGCCATCAACGCACTGTTCTGTGTAATTGACAAGACGGATTTCAATCGAGTTTCAACCTGTAAGATGTCTCATGAAATTTGGAAACTTCTTGAGGTAACTCATGAAGGTACTTCCCAAGTGAAGGAATCCAAAATCAGTAGACTAACACAGGAATATGAATCTTTCAAAATGAAACCCGGCGAGTCAATTACACAGATGTTCACTCGTTTCCTTGATATTACTAATCCTTTGCAATCTCTTGGTAAGGATTACAGTAATCACGAGAAGATCAGAAAAGTGCTACGGGCTCTAACCAAGAACTGGAACCCAAAGGCAACTGCAATTATTGAAGGAAATGATCTCACCACCATGACTCTGGAAACACTTATGGGCAAGCTTATGACCCATGAGCTAGATCTGCAAGAGTTTGAAGAAGCTACTCCAAAAGAGAAATCAATCGCCTTCAAAGTTCAAGCCAGAAGATCAACATGCAAAGATTCTGATGAAGAATCATCCAGTGGTGATGAACAAGTCCTGCTAGTGAAGAACTTCAGAAATTTTTCAAAGTATGAGAAATCAAACAGAAAAAAGAAAGATGTCCATGAAAGCAATGAAGAAGAAACAATCTGCTTTGGATGCAAGAAGTCAGGGCATATGAAGAAGGACTGCCCAACTCCAAAGAAAAGCAGTCCATATGATCAAGATCAAGCCGAAGAACAACAACTGGTCGAAAGTATACAAATACAAGTATCTGGCATGAAAGTGATGCTAGTGAATCAGAGGAAAAAGATAGACCCTGCAGCACTGCAAATGTCTGTCTTATGTCTTTTGATAAGGTATCCTCAAATCCTTTGTTTGATGATTTTACTTTCGATGAGTTAGAAAATGCCTTCAGCGAACTACTTGAAGAACACATAAATGTGCTTGACAAGTATAATCAATCTCGAAAAGAGGTTAAGGCATGCACAACCGAAGTAGCTAGACTGTCAAGTCTCATTGAAGACATTAAGGAGACATCTACTACCGGTAACACGAAAGAGGTAACCAAGCTTAAAGTAGACTATCATGAGGCTATCCTCAAAATTGAAAAAAAAAGAAAGAGAGTATGTCAAGATATAAGAGTTATATAACATAGAGAAGAAAAAGCACTTAGTCACAGAACAAAGACTCATTGATATGACTGCTAAATATGAAGAGTTTTATGCGATTTCTAAAAAGTTAGAAATCAAGTTAGGCAAACATGCTATACCTATGACACAGCCTAAATTTAGTCCTAATGCTAAGCATACACCTAAAAGGACTAAAATACAAAAAGCACGTAAGAAACACGAATATCACCATGCTTTCACATATAGGTTTTCAAAGAAACCACATATGCATGTCAACACAAAATCGACTAACACGTTTTCAAAACTTACTTGTACGTACTGTGGTATTCACGGGCACATATCACAGTATTGTCTAGCAAGAAAGCTTGTTGACAATCACACACTGATTTGGAGACCTAAGACTAATCAATATGGACCCTTCAGTAAATAGGTACCAAAGGATTCATCTACTTGTTTTGTAGGTGGACCCTCAACCCTCTCATGCTAAAAGCAAGTGGATCATCGATATCGGATGTTCGCGGCACATGACTGGTGATGCATCTTTGTTCGTCACGTTATCGATGAAGAAAGAAGGATGTCTCTTTCGGAAACAACTTGAGAGGTGATATCATTGGGAATGACATTATTGGTATATCTCCTTATCCTGTAATAAAAAATGTTTGTCTAGTTACAAAATTGAAACATAACCTACTGAGCATAAGTCACTTGGCAGATAATGGTTATGGCATCAATTTTGTTAAAGACAAATGTACAATTTATGATATGTCATCTGTTAATCCCGTATATGAAGGGATTAGAGAAGACAATATTTATGTTTTCTTTCTAGAGAGCACTAATAATGCAGGAAGATGCCTAGTCGCAAACTTAGATGAAAGCTGGCTATGGCATATGAGGCTAGGACATGCTAATATGGACACTATCTCACGACTAAGCACTAAAAAGTCGGTAAAAGGACTCCCTGAGATACCGTTCAAGAGAGATATGGTATGTGCTGACTGTGAAAACAACAAAGACATAGGTCTACATTTAAATCTATCAACACTGTAAGTACTTCTAGACCTTTGCAATTGATACATATGGATTTATTTGGTCCTAGTAGAGTCGCTAGTCTTGGCGGTAAGCTCTACGCATTTTTTATTGTTGATGATTTCTCTCGTTTTTCTTGGATTTACTTTTTATCAAACAAAAGTGATGCAATTTTTGAATTTTAGATATTTTGTAAAAAAGTACAAAACGAAAAAGGCTTCATGATTACTCGTATCCGAAGTGATCATGGTGGCGAATTCATAAATACTGATTTGAAAAAGTTTTGTGATGATAGTAGATATTACCACAAATTTTTGTCCTAGAACTCCTCAACAGAATGGTGTTGTGGAGCGGAAGAACCGTACTCTAAGCGAGATGGCTAGAGTCATGCTGAATCAGCATAATCTTCCTAAATATTTTTGGACAGAAGCTGTTAGTACAGCCTGTCATATTTTAAATAGGGTGTTAATTCGAATTATATCGAAGAAAACACCTTATGAACTTTGGTTTGGAAGGATTCCAAATATTTCTTATTTTAAAGTTTTTGGATGTCGCTGTTTTATCTTGAACACCAAGGATAACTTGGAAAAGTTCGACTCTAAAGCAGATGAAGGGATATTTCTCGGATATGCTGCTAAGAGTAAGGGATATAGAATTTTCAATAAAAGATCTATGATTGTTGAAGAATCCATTAACGTTACCTTTGATGAGCTCAATAGTTACAGATCTAGCGACAGTGATGATGAAAATGTACAAGCTAGAGCTGATAAAAGTCCTGTGAAAGATCTGACTCATAGATTTGAATCATTGAAGTTCTTGCCAGATCATCCAGAGACGCTCATTATAGGTGATATATCAAAAGGTGTAAGTACACGCTCTTCTTATAGAGATTCTGAAATAGCAGCAAATGTAGCTTTTATTTCACAAGTAGAACCTAAGAATGTAGCAGATGCTTTTAATGATGAGTTTTGGATTGGTGCCATGCAAGAGGAACTTAATCAATTTGAGAGAAATCAAGTTTGGGAACTCGTTCCTAAACCTATTGGTCAATCGATAATTGGTACCAAATGAGTGTTCCAAAATAAATTAAGTGAAGATGGACAAGTTCTACGCAACAAAGCACGTCTAGTGACACGGGGTTATAATCAAGAAGAATGTATTGATTATGACGAGACATATGCTCCTGTTGCTAGACTAGAAGCTATCCGCATGTTTTGTGCATATGTATGTTTTAATGATTTCAAATTATTTCAAATGGACGTGAAAAGTGTATTTTTAAACGAATTTTTGAAAGAAGTATTTGCGAAACAATTCCCTGGTTTTGAAGATTTTCAAAAACCTGATCACGTCTTCAAACTTAAGAAAACACTCTATGGACTCAAACATGCTCCTTATGCTTGGTATGAATGCGTAAGTGTCTTCTTACTTGAAAATGGTTTTTCAAAAGGAAGAGTTGATACTACTTTGTTTATCAAGTCTATAGATGATGATATTCTTCTTGTGCAAATATATGTTGATGATATCATATTCGAATCTATTAATGAAAAACTTTGTCAAGAGTTTGCTAAGTGTATGCAGAGTGAATTTGAGATGAGTATGATGGGAGAGCTGAACTTCTTCCTAGGACTCCAGATCAAACAACACTCAAAGGGAACATTCATCAATCAAGCCAAATATACGAAGGACATACTGAAAAAGTACGACTTCGAAAATGTAAAGCCAATCGGAACTCCAATGGCTACATCAACAAAGCTTGACACTGATGAAAGTGGAAAACCTGTCGATCAGCGTAAGTATTGAGGTATGATTGGTAGCTTATTATATTTAACTGCTAGTCGTCCTGATATTATGTTCAGTGTTTGCATTTGTGCACGATACCAGACAAATCCTAAGGAATCACACTTATGTGCCGTTAAACGTATCTTTCGATACCTTAAGCGAACTTCAACAGTCGGCTTATGGTATCCTAAAACCAAATCCTTTGACCTGATAGGTTACTTGGATGCGGATTTTGCAGGATGCAAAGTAGACCGTAAAAGTACCAGCGGTACGTGTCAATTCCTAGGAAAAGCCTTAGTCTCATGGTTTAGCAATAAACAAAATTCTGTAGCATTATCAACTACTGAGGCTGAGTATATCGCCGCAGGACATTGTTGTGCTTAAATTCTGTGGATGAAGGAAACCTTAGAAGACTACAATCTGCACTACACTAAGATTTCTATTTATTGTGACAACACTAGCACTATTAACCTGACTAAGAATCCTGTATGTCACTCACGCACAAAGTACATAGAGATTCGTCATTACTTTTTACGTGATCATCAACAACACGACGATATCTGCTTAGAATTTGTTGACACAGATCACCAACTAATAGACATTTTTACAAAACCATTGGCTGAAGACCGATTTAACAATCTTCGTCGAGAGCTCGGCATACTTGAATTTTCAGATTTATAGTGTAGTATGCTTAATAAATCAAGTTATGAACTCAAAACTTTGAAATTTACTAATTAAAGTTATTTTGGGTACAAGCCGAAAGGGTCATTCTGTCATACAGGCGTAAACAGCCTGAAGCGACACGGTGCACTAGTCTTCGGACTACCGCTAGTTGGGATCCGATCCCTACAGCTAACCCAAAGTAATAGACATTACTAAATTAAAGAAGTATAATAGTTATATCTTGAATTTATTAAATTTACTACATTGATGACGTTGGGAATACAAGTGGCCGAACTCGGACGAACTCGGACCGAGCTCGGCCGAACTCGGACGAACTCGGACCGAGTTCGGATGGAGCCGGTGCGAATTTCCAGAACAGCAGCAGCCGGCCCTAGCTTATATATATTTCGTTTTTACCTCCCTCTTTCACCATCTCACAAACCGAGAGCCTCCTCAAAACAAAGTTTCACTCCTTCCTAGCCTTCCTTCTCCCTCCGTCGCGGATCTTCGTAGCTCGGAAGCAGTCTTCTCCTTTCCTTCTCAATCTCTTTGAGGTATTCTCTCTTTTTCATTTCAATACTCATGGCACCCAAACTCCACCACAAGAGGAAGAAACCATCTTCCAAAAGTGGTTCTCATGTTGGATCCTCCTCCGCTGAGTATGAACCAGTTAGTATTTTTAGTCCCGCTCGTCCTACCGACGACGATGACTATGATTCTGGACTTTTTCCATCTGTAGAATTTTCTAGTGCCTGGTTTGACAACTTTTGTTATAGAGATATTTGTCCCGGTCTTTACGTAAATTTTACTATATTTTCTGAGTATGTCACTACTTTTGAAAATCTATCTCTTTGTGACTTTTTCGAGACCGCCGACAATATATATGATAATGCCGTTCGCATGTTTTACTGTAACTTACAAGTTGTAGAGAGCGGTATTTATTCATGTGTTGGAGGTAGAGAAATTGAATTCAACTCTATTGATGTCAGTGAATTTTTTCACATGCCTGACGTAGGTGAAGCCCTAGTTGACATCAATCATGTCCAATTTTCTGAGGGCATGACTCTTGATTCTTTTAAGATCGCCATTTGTCATCCTCGTCCTATTCCTAGAAATGAAAGGGTGTATTCACGGCACCTTAATCAAAAAATTTATGAGTTACATCGTTTCGTGTCCTCTGCTTTGCTTTTCAAGACGAGATCTTCAGACGAGGTCACGTTTTTCGAGATATCTGCTATGTATCACCTGCACTTTGGTGTCACTTTCTCTGTCCCCAAGACTTTCATTGCTTGGATGATTAGCTGTAGGAGGATGGGGCGCAACCTCTTGTACCCCGTGCACTTGGCTAAGATCTTTATGTCTTGGAGTTGATCTCTCTCAGTGTCCTTTATCTTCTACTGCTTCTGAGTTAAGTAGATCCAGGACTTATTCCAATCCACCTCCTCCACTTGGTGCTGAACCTGCTGCTCCGGTTCACGCTAATGATCCTCAGGCTCCCGCCCCTGTTGTTCCAGCTACTGCTCCTGGTTTTGACCTAGGTTTCTATCAGCGATTTGATGAGTTCGTTACCCTCTCAGCGCAGCGTCGTCAGCGCTTTGATGATTTTGTTGCACTTTCTGCGCAACGTCATCAGAGCTATATCGACTCTGAGTTCCGCCATATCACTCAGGCTCATGTGATGCGGAACAGCCTTGCCGATATCCACTGGAGCTTATCTCATGATCCCACTCATCTAGGGGTGAGCATTCGGTTTATTCGGTTTAAACCGAACCGAATAACCCAAAACCGAATTGGACCGAAACCGAATAAGCAAAACCGAAACCGAACCGAATTGGCCCAAAACCGAATCAAACCGAACCGAATTAAATCGGTTCGGTTTTCGGTTTATTCGGTTTATTCATATTTTTTTGATTTTTTTTGAGCTTTTTTTGTTAATATATATAGTAACTAAATATACATAGACATATTTAGTATATACCTATATATATATTTAGTATATACCTATATATATTAATACTTATATATATAGTACACACACATATATATAATTTAATTAATTAAATTTTCTTATTCGGTTTTCGGTTTTGGACCGAAACCGAAACCCAAAACCGAAACCGAAACCGAATAAGAAATTTTAGTATTTTCAAAACCGAAACCGAACCGATTTTTTTTAAAACCGAACCGAACCTCTTATTCGGTTCGGTTCGGTTCGATTTTCGGTCCAAAACCGAATAATGCTCACCCCTACACTCATCCGATTCAGATGACTCGTCACCCCGAATTTACTGGACCGAGGTTCGATGATGAGGCTACTTTCACTCACTTCGATCCTACCACGACCTACTTTCCACCGGGTGCTCCTGGAGGTGATGACACACCATTGTGATGTGGGACTGATGCTAGTGATTTTTTTGGAGATGCTGTCAGATGATGATCTATTTTTTCTTCTTTTATGTATCAGTCTAAACCTTTGAGTTAGACTTTATCAGACTTTATGCAGTCATAAACTTCTATGTTATGACTATTTGCAGTAGATTGTAGTTGTACTTCAGTTGATTTTTCTTATATCAGTTTTAGTTATATTACTGCTTCTCTTAGTTCACTTTTCATGAGATTTGTTATCTGTGAAATTACTCTGTCTCTGTCTTTGTTAAATGCTGAACATTGTTGGCTTCACTTATTACGGGGGAGCCGAAACATTTTGAACATGACAAAGGGGAAGAAAGAGCACTACACCAAAACAAAATTTTTATCACAGAACAAATCAGATATTTTTTTAATTTTTAAATATTTTAGATATATTTTGGTATAGACTCAAATTTGTCATTTATCAAAATGGGAGAGATTGTTGGCCCATTTCTAAAATGGTCACACCTGATTTTGATAAATCAACAATGACTTAAGTCAATACACAAAATATACAAACTGATGCTAACATTTCAGGACAAGTGAAATCAATATCAAGAGTGTACTACAACATTTGCAAGCATATCAATTATCATGTCGAAGCGTTTATGTATTGGAATCGATCTGAGTCATTTTACAATTTATTCTGTATTTTTATCTTTATTGAGTCTAGGATACAAATTGTAAAATCGACTGGATATTACTAGCTTAGGTTATCCGCAATCCACCTATCCAAAAAGCCTACCTATCCACCAAAATTTCTTATACCAACAATAATACATATCCTATGCAAACAGAATTGGACCAAACATTCTTCTAAGTATTGGATGAACTTAGACAGAACTCTGGCCGAGTTCGGTCCGAGTTCGGTCCGAGTTCGGTCAGTTCAAATTCAAATGTTTGTTGCCTCCAAATCTGCATGCAACGTTTGTTTGCGAAATCTTTGCATCCGAACTCTGTCCGAACTCTGTCCGAGTTCGGTCCAAGAAAACACCTATAAATAGAAGAGAATTTTTCATTTCAAATCACTCATCAATTCATCTTCTCTTCTCTTTATCTATATCCAAGAGTGTTTTCATTAATCTAAAGCTTTCACACTCTACCTATACATCTCTTAGCCAAAGCCAGTAACATCTATTCGATTTAGAGTCTTTGGTTGTCAGAGTTGTAAAGAGGTTGTTCAAGTTCAGAACACATTTCTGTTCTCGGAGCCGGTCGTGCGCTCGTCGCCAAGCACGGTGTTGTGAAGTCGGTCGTGCACTTGTCACCAAGCACGGTGTTGTAAAGAGACTGCAAGCTCTCAATTAGCTTGTGAATAGTGGATTAACAGCAGGTAAGAGTACCTGCGACTGGATTAGTCCTCCAAGAGGGAAACCAGTATATATCGCGGTGTCCACTGAGTTTGATTATCTGATCTCTTGCTACATTTATTTACTGTCTCTTTATTCACTGCCATAGTTATCTGCTTTTAAATTTTTTAAATTGGTGATTATTTTCCGCTGCACTCGCACTCACTCTATTCACCCCCCTCTAGAGTGCTCAACGGTCCTACATAGGCATGGTGGTAACCAACGGCGACAACGGCTACTAACAACTCCCTAACGAAGGGCAAGGGATTGAAGACCTCTTTGTGGCGGTATGTTGCATGAAAGTCTCTCTGCGAGATCTGACCCTACACGTCCTGAAAGTCGACTAGGCGGTAGGCCATCAAGAACCGTTGAGACAACTAGTTTGTGATCAGAAACGACGTCATAGGTAAGCAAGAGTCAAGACCCACGACTTTCCGAAAGATGGACAAGTACCAGTGCAAAATAATAGTCCACAGATGGCTCGGGTAGACTCGTCTAGTTCGAACGAGGAGTTCGATGATTTCGCTAGGCTGGATCGTGATGACGATTGTGGCGGCAACATGTTTTCTGACCGGCATGACTACAATGGTCGGCACAACGTCGATGGACGCGGTCAATAAAACGACTTTGAGACGAACGATTTTGTGGTGGTGGAGATCGGTTCGACATGGGTACCCTTATCAACGTGGTGACGTAGAAAAGGTCCATACAAGAGAACATGACTTTGAAGATCGATTTGAAGAGGAGATGACTTTAAGTTGAAGGTCGATATTTGGATCTTTCATGGAGATCGCGACGTCCATAAATTCATGGATTAGTTGTCGGGAGTGAATTGATTCTTTAGTTACATTGAGAGGTGAATCGATATGCTAAGCTTGTTAAGGTGGGGCGAGGTTGTGAGGCGACGGTCCAAAAGCCTAGGCGGGGATTAGTGGTGGGGGGAGGGGGCCCGACATTCTGGTTTATGATTGATATTTTGCTTAGCTGTTTCCCTAATTGGTATGATAAATGTATAGTTAAACAACTATACACATCAAAAGCAAATCTTGTTGTGCATATTGGAGACACAAGTTTGAGAGTTCATCATCAACATATTGTTCAATCAAGAACAATTGCTAAGCGTATCACTAGCTTGGCATAGATAAAAAAACATAATGAGAGCGATATACAAGGATTCCTCATATAAGATATCGGACCCATACCGAAAACCACAAACCGGAAATCGGATACATGGCTATATACCTGACATATCGGAAGATATAACCTTATGGTGGGATAGGATAATAATTCACTTCATAGATGGACGTGTATCTCAAATTTTATCTTAGTCTAGGCGCTGTGATTAAAAAGAGAGGCTTTCTTTCGGGAAACCCTTTAACGAAGTGTCTGATGTGCAAGAGGAAAAATGTAGGACTTGGGGAGGAGAATGCCGCCTTTTAGCTTGGTGTATCCTCTTCTTGTTTCCGCCTTTGTGCTGTTGAAGGTATCTATTAATTACACTAGATATGAGCCCTTTTTTGAAGAAAAAGGAGAAAAAAGAAAAAGGAGGATAAGGTTCTATCTACACATACATATTATCTATAATAAGTTATTAGGTCGGGCCACGTTCATAAATTGGGGAAAAAAGGTCTAGGTTAGGCCACGAGTATGTCAAGATGCTTCGTGGCGGCCGCCCGAGACGGCGGAGAGATGGAGCATTTGAAAAGCTTAGGAACCTGCCTTTAATAACCTATTGTGTCTCTTCCACGTCATCCTCCCAAATGTCACAGCTTAGGAAGCTGCCTTTAATAACCTATTGTAGCCCTTCCACATCCCCCAAAGGTCACTTTTGTAGATCATTGATTTTCTAGTGAACATCCTCCATAACCTAAGTGTCTTCTTGACTTCTTTATAGGAATGTTCTCCACAACCTAATTGTCTTCTTGTCTTCCATCGGGTCGGCAGTGATTCCGTCGGCAGCGACAAATGCATTTTTGCCATCGCCTTTTTCGTCTCTCACAACCTTTGCCTTGACAGTTGATAATGGAGAGCTTTTCGTGCCTGTGCAAGTGAGGCGCCATTTGGTATGGGGGTGAGATGATGTTGTCTGCTAGACTGCTAACAAGTCACTCGAGTGATCCTCCTCATAGTCAGTGCCTGGTCTCAGCAATTCTCTACTGATCTGAATCAGATCCTGAAGAGGAAGTTTGTAGGGGTCAAGAGAGCTATTGGATAACCTAGACCGCTATTGAACAATGTTCCAATACGAGCTTTTCAGTCCGTAGGACCTTTGTACTTGATCCGGATCACTAAATTTTGCAATCAAATCAATTGTTGAAATCTCATTACAAACTTGATCTTGTAAAAGATTCTTTCAATGCAAAGAAAATTTATAAAAAGCTTGAGATTACTTGCCAATATGGAACTTCATAGCTACAAATTTCTTATTAACTTTCAATTTGTGGTTTGTACCCCACTGTTTCTTCATTCCTTCATGAGTTATAAAATATAAATCAATTTTGCAAGTTGCTCATGCAAATAAGAGAATAGGCTTTTGAGGTATTTATGATGCTTTTGTTATTTTGTATGAAGGTGTTGAGTCGTTTGCCATTTCATTTTTGTTTTATGCTTTAGTTTATACACATGTTTTGGTTCAGCACAATTGGACTATTTTATTTTGGAATGTTGCCTTCACATTGATGATGTGTGACTAAGAAAAGTCAACTTTACATCTTATTGAATGAAGTGAGATAACGAGTTTAATTTTTTTTATATGTTTTATTTAAGGTTTTCTTTTCGCATATGGTACTAGAATTGAGTCAAATTCGACAAATGACTAGGCATTGACCCATATAGTATTTTACGTCATATAACAAACAGAATTGGTGAACCAATCACCCTACCCCCTTTACCATAAAGACAAGTAATGTACCCTGTTCCCAAACCTGTACGATGACCCAGGACTTACCATGTTCCATGTAGTTATGGTCAAAAGCAAGGTAAAACAAAGGTGGCGTGAACGGGAGAAGTTGTGGCGTCCATGTCAAAGACCCTTGAGAACATTACTATCGTGGAGAAGTTGGGAGTGCCAGAAGGAGATGACATTCGATCCGGTTCAACAGATTCAGTCTTGAAATTCAAGTGGATAAAGCAATGTTATAGATTTTGCTAGGCGGACTCGGTGCGCCGAGGGCCCGCCTAGTGCCTAGGGCGCCTATGCGGCCGATTTTTTTTCCTAGCCAAATGCATATGTGTTTCATTTCTCCTCACTTATAAACTGATTTTAGTTTTATTTCCCAGTGTTCTAAATTTCGGCCAACTCGGGCTCCTAGTGTTCTAAATGCATAGGTGTTTCATTTCTCCAGTCCTCCACCGTCCTTCGGCATCCTCCACCGTCCTCCGGCGTCCTCCACCGTCGTCGACTTCGCCTATACACCGTTCTCTACCATCATCGACTTCACTTCCTTGTGTGATCGTGTTGACTTCACTTTTCAACTGCCCTCGTGTCGACTCCAGGACCTCGGTATGAATTCTTATCCTTCCTCGATTTCTCTTCCTTGTGTCATTTTTTTAAAGTGTCCAACTTTGTAGTTTGTACACAGTCGACTATGAATCATTTTGATTCTCTTACACTGTTACACACACGAATTGAACTACACTTTGTAGTTTGTACACTACAGACTATAGAGTATACTACATTACTATGTAGTCTATGTGACTCTGGAGTCTTGACTTATCAATTGCAATTTGTTTGTGACTCTGGACTTTGGAGTGTTTGTTTCTCTAAATCTCTAAATCTATGTTTGTTTGTGAATTTAATCTGAACAATCTAAACAGTGGACACCACTGACCACGTTTAGTCTGAAGTTTGATCAATCAATTTTTATTTGTTTCTCTAAATCTCTTATCTCTATTTGTCTGTTAATTTATTCTGAACAATCTGAAGGTTCTGAATAGTGAATACTACATTTAATCTGCTGAATAATTTGCAACTCTATCTCTGTTTTTTTTGCAGTGTTGAGAAACTATGTCCTTTTCGGCAGTCTCTGCCTCGGCTAGTGTGGACAGTGTTGCTCAAGTACATGCTATCCAACCCTCATCCGAGTCCTCCACAATACTTAAATAGAAGTCAAATGATATCGGATAGGAGTATGGAATGCTAGTTGATCCAAAGAATATGGATAGGGTGCAATGTAAACTGTGTTTGAAGATAATGTCTGGGGGAGCTTAAAGGATAAAGGAACACATTGTCCATATTTCTGGAAATGTGTCTGCATGTCCGAAGTCTACACATGATGATAAAATTAAATGTAAGAATGCAATAGCCGAGGGAAAGAACAAGGAAAAAAATGGAAGAAGAGTTGACGAGATCGGAGGTGAATATTAAAAAGGGATGGGATGATGAAGAAGTTGAAGTGCTGGACAACTTGCCACCACCTCATTCTCTTGGCCCAATCGATAAATTTGCAACTTCCATCAACCCTTCTTTGAGTGTCGGAAAGACACAAAGATAAAAGAATATCAATGAAGCTCTATTTAAAGAAAGAACACATGTTGTGAGAAGATATTGTGCTAGTTGGGTCTATGAAGCGGGTATACCTTTCCATACTATTGACAATGAGCTTCAAAACGTTTGTTGAGGCGGTCGGTCAATTTGGACTCAGTTTTAAACCTCCTAGTCAATACGAGCTGAGGGAGCCACTATCGAAGGAAGAGGTTGAGAGAACCAAAGATCTAATGAAGCAACATGAAGAAAAGTAGGACCTAAATGGGTGCTCCATTATGACAGATGCTTGGACTGAAAGAAAACGGAGGAGCATCATGAATTTGTATGTGAATTCGAGGGTTGGAACGTTTTCCTTTCCTCTAAAGAATCTTCGGATGAGGCACATACATGTGAACTCATTTTTGAGTATTTGACAAATGTATTGTAGAAGTCGGACCTCCAAAAGTTATTCAAATAGTAACAGACAATGCTGCTAACAATATGGGGGCTGCGAAGTTGTTGAAAGAGAAGAGGCCAAATATGTTTTGGACCTCATGTGCTACTCACACCATCAATCTCATGCTTGAAAGCATTGGAAAATTGCCTAAATACAAGAAAGTTATTGATCAAGCCAATAATTTACTATTTTTCATATATGCACACCGCAAGACCTTAGCCTTAATGAGGTCGTTTACAAAGAAGAGGGACATAATGAGACCCGGAGTCACTAGATTTGCTTCTTCTTTCCTCACTTTGCAGAATTTGGTGGAGAAAAAAGGCAAATTGAGGGCAATGTTTGGTTGCAACGAATGGAAAACTTGCAAATGGGCGAAGAGTGTCAAGGAAAAGAATGCCTACTCAATTGTGATGAGTATGAGCTTCTGGAATGGTGTGACATTATGTTTAAAGGTTTTTGCACCTTTGGTTAGGGTGCTCAAAATGTTGATGGGGAGAGAAAGCCATCCATGGGCTCTCTATATGGAGAGCTTATGTGGGCGAAGCAAGAGATAAAAGAAGTCTCAAATAATATTGAGAGAAATTGTCAAGTTATTATGGAGATTATTGATGCAAGGATCATTGAGAGGCTAGATATTCCATTACATTTTATGGCCTATCTTTTGAATCTTTATTACTTTTACAAGGATTCCAACATTCAATTTGATGAAGTTGTCATGGAAGGGGTGCTAAATTGTGTAGAAACTTTCTTTTTAGTGACATTGACATGCAAAATGAGATTACAAATGTTGAGTTGCTAAAATACAAAAATAGAGGGAGTTTTTCGGAAACCTTTGGCATTAAAAAGATGTCAGAAAATTTTTGATCCAGATAAAATTTTCTTTGCTATGTTTCTTACTTAATAGAATCTTAATTTTGTTTACTATCATGCATATGTTTTTTTAAATTTGTTTGGCAATGATGACATGGAGATTATTAATGGCTGAATTAAGCATTTAAGCTTGTGATGCAGTCATGTAGAGGAGTAGAGGTAACTCAGGTAATTGTACTCTGGAGTCTGGACTTAAATCTGAGCTTTGTGTCTGTGCATAGTACAATACCAGGTTTTATATATTCTATTATCTGAAGTCTGAACTCTGAAATATTGAAATTCTTATAGTTTTCTTACATTAATATAATAATTACGATTTATGGGCCTTGATGAGATACTATAAAGATCTATGTTGCCTGTAGTAGGCTATGTTGTCTGTGGGCTATGCTACCAGTAGGCTATGCTGGAGTGAAATTTTTAGAGTTTTGTTTTGTTGATACTTAAGCCTTGATGAGATACAATACTGCCTCTAATCTATATTGGAGTGAAATTCTTGTAGTTTTGTTGATACTTGTAACTTGATACTTTGGAGGGTCCTTTGAAATTTTTATACTTGCCTAATGGCTCTATAGTTGTCTGATCCCTCTATACTAGACAGTGTTCTAAATGGCGCCCGCCTAGACCGCCTAGGCGGCGCCTAGGCGGTAGGCGGTCCCTCTCCGCACCGCTTTTCTGTAGGCGGTAAAGTAGGCGGCCAACGGAGGTTGACGGCATAGGCGGAGGTGAGGCAGCGTTAGCCGGAGAAATACTTTACAAAATATTTTGGCCAAAAATGTTTTTAAAACATTATGGGCCTATGGTTCACTTTTACAAAACTAAAACCTTATAAATCTTCGTTCTACAACTTAGTTATGCATGGAACACCGTTAAATTATGCATATTGCAAAAAACTGTGGTAAAATAGTAAAAAGTGTTCAAAATGTATCCACCGCCTAGGCGGCGCCTAGGCGCAATATGCATATTATGCAAAAAACTGTGGTAAAATAGTAAAAAGTGTTCAAAATGTATCGACCGCCAAGGCGGCGCCTAGGCACCGCCTAGGCGGCCTAGGCGGTAGGCGGACTCTCTCCGCCGCGCATCCGCCTACCGCCGTTTATAACCTTGATACTAGAGTGAAAGTGAAATTCTTATAGTTTTGTTACTTTTGTAACTTCTGTAACTTTTGTAACTGATACGTGCTACTTTGGAGTTTTGAATCTTTTGAATTTTGATACTTGCCTGAACCATCTATACTGGAGTGAAATTCTCCAATATGATGTATAGATGTGGTGATCTCTGAGCCCTATAATGTATATATATTATATTTAGTTTTTTACTATTTAATTTTGTTTTATCTCTTGTGCGAATAATTGAATATGAATATTTTCTTTTCTATAGTTACTTGTAGGATGTGTTGCATTTGTACTAATTACTATGCTATGTTGCATGTAGGCTTGATTTAACTCTCTCTGTCTCTTTACTTAACTATGTTTAACTTTATTATTCTATCTAAACAACAAATTGGTGGTCAAATTTTGGACATCAAACACCAAATTTGCAAAAGCTTTGCAATAAAGATTTTGTTACTAACCACTAGTTCATTTGGTTGCGAAAGAAATTGGAGCACTTTTGAAGGAGTTAGTGAGTTAGTGTTTCATTTATCTTCATTTCAAATATTTATTTCATTATCTTTATTTCGGCTTTTTATTCAATTTTAATTCACTTGCTCACTTTTGTAGATACATACGAAGAAAATGAATAGACTAGATGTTAATCGATTGAATAATCTAGTTTATGTTCAATTTAATGCAAAATTGACAAACAAACACAAAAGGGACCAAGAGAAGAAAGTTGATGTGCTACTAGCTAATGATGCTAGTAGTGCACAAGCATGGATAGTTGAAGGTGGTGATGATGATGAAGTTGAACCAGGAACTGGGCTCACTTGGCAAATGGTTAGTGATGCATGTGGAGCCGATGAAATGCTACATCCCCGTAGAAGTTCTAGAGTGAGAACTTCATGAAGATGATTGTCACGACCTGCACCCTGAAGAGGGGCACGAGCACGTGGTTACGTCCAGCCTACGCCGCAGTATCGGCGGTAGAACGCTGTATATAGGGTCTGTAAATACTACGACTAAAACAG
This sequence comes from Iris pallida, assembly GCA_029216955.1. Taxonomy (NCBI): domain Eukaryota; kingdom Viridiplantae; phylum Streptophyta; class Magnoliopsida; order Asparagales; family Iridaceae; genus Iris; species Iris pallida. Next base: position 128,579 of record JANAVB010000345.1, read on the forward strand.
ATAAATGTACCTGTATAGTATATACACTCCGAATGGAGGTGACATAGCAATACAGTCTCAATCACATATCAAACTAAGGTAGATAACATGGAAAAGAGATATGATAGATAAAATAGGAAATGAGTTCCAAAATCCACAAGTCAGAGCTAAACATAAACATCCAAGTCTCAGAGAATATATGTAATAGATACTACAAAACTGAAATGTACTAGCTGGCTCGCAGGCCATGCAAACCTAACTAAACTATGCTACTCAGGGTGAGCAAAGTCCAGTGGCTCTACCAATAAGCCACGGTCTAAATCTAATCCATCAGACTCAACCCCATAGTAGGTCGGGCAATCAGTCTCAGAGTCATCTGTAAAATTTGTCAACGGTATCCTGTCAGAAAAATGAGCAAGTACAAACACCAACAGCAGTTCCATATGAATTGAGAAATACTATAAGAGACAGCAATAATGAAATACAAGACAAAGATATAGGCGACTTGGGAACCATTTGAAAGCCGAGTTACAACCCTTGAACCAAACAAGGACCGGAGTTGTAACCCTTCTTCCAAACAGAACTTGGTCTCAAATCATGGTACAGTATAAAAGACAGATAGAGCATGTGAGAAATGGAAATCATAGCATGGTGAGAAGTACAGAAAGTAAAGCTGAACTGGAATATAAGATACACTAAATAAATGTAAAAGTGATTTGAACTATTAGAGCGATATGTGATCGGCTAGGGAAGCAAGAGATGGTTATCCACTTGGTCCGGCAATCCGCGGTGTCCTCAACGGAGAGTCATGCCGTCCAACCTGGATAACTGGTAATGGGGTGTCTGCTACACCCTACGTGAGGTGAGGGTGGCGCTAGCAAAATATAGTTACAGGAAGGCTTTGATCACATAACCCCTAATAATTCCCCCATCCCCGAATAGTATTACGGATCCGGACATGGCACGTCATGACACGGGGTTCGAGAGCAGGGGGCCAGCCCACTCCCAAATCAGTGTCTATATAAGTACAGGAACACAGAAATATCACATATTCATATACCAAGGGAGTCTAGGAATAACATCTCATGACAGGATCCGACGTATACTAGTCCGTGAAACGTCGTGTCAGGAATCATGTAAAACACTACGACTGAATCGGATATAGTAGATATCAAGACAATGAAAACTATCAGTGAATGTACTCGCCTGTGGTCCTGAGCCTTGTTAGCAATCATCCGAATAAAACTCGTATTATACGCGAATTTTTCCGTATCTTTCATAAACGTATAATACTTGCGTACTTTTGACAGATCAAAATCAGTACATAAATTTTAAGCACACGAAGATTTAAACGTGTTCTATATAAATTATTGAAAAATTTGGCACAAAAAATATGCTGGGAACCTGTTTAATTAACCAAATTTGACAACCTATTTAAGAATGTGAAGTTTCTAACCTCAATATTTCAATTTTTCGAATATTTGACCGAAATTTTGAACGTATTTTATTTGCACTTAGCCGATTTATACTCGTACTTTTGTCGTCTCGAATTTTTTTCGTTTGTCGAATTGCTAACAAGGGTCCTGAGCTGATAGGGTGAACAGACGCTCAGAGTGATCACAGACCTAAAATAAGATACTATGAGTCAAACATGGTTTAAAACTGAGAAAGGAAACTAATATAAGTCATGAATGCAAGTCTAAGTCAAAACTAGGTCAATCTAGGTCAAACTGAGTCATACTAGGTCATACTGGTTCATACTAGGTCATACTAGGTCACTGGGAGTCAATCCAAGTCAAACTAGGTCAAATAGGGTCAAGGGTTGACTTACAGTTGACTTTTGGTCAAAAAGTCAACTCTGGTCAACTCTAGGTCAACCCTAGGTCAAACTAGTCTAATGTTGACCAACTGTTGACTTTCAGTCAACTGGTCAGCTCTGGTTTGGTTTCGGTCAAATCTGGTCGCTTAAAGGCTACGTTTGACTCTCGGTTGACTTTTGTTGACTTTTGGTCAAAAAGGTCAACCGACGTCAAAACTAGTCTATGAGTACCATATTTGATCGTTACCAATCAAAGGAATCAAGTTCTAGTCCTATCTTAGACTCCTAACACTAATACCCTATTTTCTAGGTAAACTTACATTACCTTACCAAGGTAAATCCCGATACCTTGTCCAATCCCAAGGAAACCCCGCTAGTACTTAAGATACTAGCCTAGGCTCCTTAGGGTAGCTAGATATCAACCTATCTAAGGTTTACCTACCAAGGAAAATAGGTATCCTAGGTATCTAGGCTATGTTAAGATACATGTATATGGTTTACCCTATTACCTAACCCATATCATAAATTTTACCCTCAACTCCATCACACTCAACACTCTTACACAACCATCTCACATGATACCACACTCTAAGACTTTCCTATAGGTTTCCTATTAGTTTAGATATAGGCTATCCTATATGCCACTAGACACACTCACTTAGGCTCTCACACTCACACTCACAAGCTCACAAACACTCACACACACAAGCTAATATATGGACTGATATGGGGTGGTTACATGGACTGAAATGGAGTGGTAAAATAGGACAGCAATTAGGGACTGTTTTGGAGTAAGGGGACAGCCACTTGGCTTGGCTTGAAGGCTGTTTTTGGACAGAAATGTGATGGTTGTTTGGACTGAAATTGGATGCAAATAAAGGACTGTTTTGGGGGGTGTCTTGATAGTGTAAACTGGTTTAAGGGACAGCAAAAGATGGGTTTACATTGGGCTGTTCTGTGGACAGTGAAGGGCTTAAGGGACAGCCACATGTATGGGCAAAACCTGGACTGTTTTGACAGTCCAGGGAATGGGGAAAGTGTGGACATTTGGGGACTGTTTGAAGGGGTAAAGGACAACTATCTATGGGGGTATTGGTGGACTGCTCTGTGGCAAAATGTGGGACAGCCAAGTGCTGTTAAGGGACAGCAGTATCCCCCCTTACCTATTCACTCACAACCACTCCACACCTCTCTCTGTATCCACTCTCTTAATTCCTCTATCTAACTCTCATCCTCTCTCAACTCTCACACCAATCCTCAAACACCTTGCCTACACAACCACTCTACCCACACAACACAAACACACACACATATCCTCCTACTAGGCCGACCACTGTGTGCCCCCACACCAAACACAACCATCACACAATATATACACTTATATATATAAGCCATATATATATAGAGAGAGAGAGAGAGAGAGAGAATGATATATATATAACCATATATATATACATATAGATTATAGGAATATGATACTTTATGATACATGGAAAAAACTATTCCTAACACATAGCAAAAATCTGGAATAATATTAGAACAACCTAAAATTAATGCACAAACAAAATACATGTGTCCAAATAGGGGGTTTTCCCATTAGGACACGATCCTACACATTGGACACCTCTACAAATGTCCAAATGGACACAAAATGGACACCAATGGGCACCAAACCATGGGGGTCATTCCTATAGGTCAAATTGAATCTAATGCATGAGAGAAATGAGAGAGGGAAAGGATTTATACCTCCCGGTGACTTGAATCGATCCCGAAACGCCACCGACACGTAGGAATCCCAAACGGACACGAACAAGCTCCGAATCCTCTCAAACTTGAGGAGCTCATTCCTTGGATTGAATGGAGAAGGAAGGATGAAGGTTTGGTGAAGAAATGGAAGAATTTGGGGATGATTTGATTAGGGTTTGCTCTCAAATCAATTTGGAGAAGAACAAGAGAGAGAATGGAGAATGGATAATGTTTGAATGGAGGAGTCTATCCACCTAGTCATGGCCGGCCACAAGGGGCTGTTTTGTCCTATATGGGAAAAGTCCAAAAGCCCCTCTCTAGTCTATTTGCTATTACATTGGTAAAGGGTTAAGTCGGGGGTAGTTTAGTCAATCCTAAACCACTAATCCAAATTACTCTTAACCAAAAATAATTAGTCCAGTCACTAACTAAAATAACTAACATGTGGGCCATGGCTAACTAGTGTGTGGGTCCGCTAAGGTCAACACTACCCCGGGTCCCCGATACAAGTCGGAATGAGTTGAAATTCGAACCCGACTCAAACAACCCCAAAATAATACAATAAATAAATAAATAATTCCAAAATAATTTTTAAAGTGGAAAATTATCAAAATACCCCTGTTCATGAAAACTGGGGGTGACAATGATTTTCAATCAGAAGATGAAGATGATAATCAATGTTGAATTCGAGTCCGATGAAGAGCATGTGTTAAAAGATTATGGAGAAGAAGAGTTCGATGCGTAGGAGTAGGAGTTATAATTATTTTTGTCATGTTATGTTCTGGATTGTTTTAATAATTTATGATACTTTGAATGCATGGTCTGGAAGGCTGAAACTTTATTTGTTGCACTGCCTTATTTTGATACTGTTATAGCATAGTGCCATCTTATTGTTTGACACTTTTATTTTATTTCCATCTGCTGAAGAGTCCCGAGTTTTCTTGGCCTTGTGTTGTTGGATTGTGTTATTATGAGTCTTCTTCATTGTGACTTCTTCATCCCACTACTTCTCAGTTCTCATGAGATGGGAATATATAATGCTAGCTGGGATTAGTTATGCCATATTCCATATATGTTGTGATTCAAATTTCAATGTTCAAACTGTTTGCAATATGTTTAATTGTTTACCTTTCTCTGCAGAGTGCCAGGACATAAAACTATGTGACAGATCAATCCTCGTTGAATTTATACACAGATATCAGCTCAATGTTTTATGGTAAGAATAATATTTCAATTTAATTGCTGATTGCACAAGTAGTACTTGCTTCTGTATGCGAGTTAGCATTGCATAGATATCTCACAAATAGATAGCTCACAAATAGTGTTTTTGAATTTACTATTTACAATGTTTTCGCATAAATAACTCACAATTTAATTGCACCAATATGCTGTTTAACTCAGTTATGTTGTTGCCTTTTGGAGACATTTACATAGATAGCTCACAAATAGCACTTTTGTATTTACATTTTACAATGGTTGAAAACTTGAAATATTATAGAAGTGAAAAAATGGTAGTTGGAATCCAATGTTTTCATTGTTGCACCCTTGGTCCCTTGTAGAAGTGTTTGAAACATGTAATCCCTGTAACTGATAACAAACAAAAGATGTTTAGAGATATGAAAAATAGGAAGTAAAACTAAAATTAGTTTATAAGTGAGTAGGAGAAATGAAACACCTATGCATTTGGCAAAAAAAATAATATTAAAAAATATTAAAAAAAGAAATTAGAAAAAATGACTGCCTAAGCGCTAGGCGGGCCCTCGGCGCACCAAGTACGCCTAGCGAAATCTATAACATTGTTATTTCCTATTTTTCATATCTCTAAACGTCTTTTGTCTGTTATCAGTTTCCAAGGTTGTGAAAAGCGCTATGTGCTAGTCGGGCGGGCACCTGTCGCCTAGCGCCTAGTCCTCTTAAGCGGTCGCCTAGGCTGCCGTCTAGATCTAGGCAGTTCAAAAATAAATAAAAAATCCAAAAAATCTACTGAAAATTGCAGAAAAGACGTTAAATCCCAAAATATGCATAGTCGAACGTTGGGGGGGTCTAAGCGGACGCCTAGGCGGACATCGGGCGGACACTAGGGCCTAGTACCTAGGCGGCCGCCTAGACCTGTCACGATCCGTTACCCAAATTGTTGGGCCGGGCCGAGCCATGTCCAGCCTACGCTTGTTAAAGCGTAGTAAGCTGTTCTAAGAATAGACAATAAAGGATCTAAGCTACTAACAGTTCTAAAATCACATTTAAATGTTCATCACAACACAGCATCTATAAGCGAAGGTAAACAAACACAGATTTAATAATACACTTCCAAGTATCTAACTGGAGACAAAGTCCAGTATCCAAATATAAGTACAGACCAAAGTCTAAGTCTCAAAACACATGAAAGATAACTAAGCAAGGTTCCCCGCTGGGGCCTCTTCTGGAGCTAAGGCCAGGTCCATGGTAAGTAGGGCATGTATCCTCAGGACTATCATCTGTAATATTTTCAACAGGTCCAATCAGGACAGGAACGAGTACAACCCATCTAGAAAACCCAAGTAAATGACAGAGAACTCTAAAGCAGTTATAGACAGTTCTATTGATGTACATGGTAGTTTATATTCAGGTGATGGTATAGAGAAACAGTTAAGATACAAGAAAAGAAAGGTAACTAAACAAGAGAAGAATCATGGCAATGATGACGGTAATAAAAGCTAACTGAACTAGAATAACATGTATGAGTCCAGACAGTACAATATAAGTCTAATGTAATCCCAGTGTGAGTCCGGTCCATATAATCCGATACCAGATAATTTCCGGTACAAGATGAGTCCAACAGTGATCAATGAATCCAGGGTGAGTCCAACTATGATCTAACAGTGTGTTTTAAAATACCGAGGTCGACATGTAAACGGCTGTAGGTATCAGGCACATCTCTTACGGATCAGGCAAGAGATGGCTATGCTTCCGGTAGATTCCTGTGGGAGATTCCGGATTTGGGGTATGTCTACATGTCTTACTCAATATTTCCCCGTCCAGCAAGTGAATCCAGTACAAGACACAAGAATCGAGATGAGTCCGGCCAAATGATGATTCCAGAAATGATTCCGGAATGATTCCAACGACTCCAGTAATAGAGGTCAGCAAGTAAGGTATGTGTCGCATACATGAATCCAGAAATATCCATACGTGTTGATACAGAGAATCACATAGAACTAACTAGAACTGAAATACAGTAATTGACAAATAAATGAGAGAACTATCAGAGAATGTACTCGCCTGATACTCTGAAACGAGTAATGTAATATCAGATGTCTGTACCAGGGTCACAATGTCCTAAAATAGAGTAATACAGTTATGACATGTCCAAAATGCAAGTAAACGAAAGAACTAATACAATCTATATGATTTCTAAGCCAATCTAGGTCAAAGTCAACTCTAATCAAACATTTTAGTCAAACTAGTCAAGTGGGAACCTAGCATAAAAAGTCTAATGTGGAGTGCCACTATACACAAACTAACTTCCAGGATCTTTACACTAGTGCGGGGTGAGGTCCAATACGTCTATAACTCAAAACAACACAAAATATTGAAAGTCGTAACTATTCAATAAATAAATCAAACTGTACATTGAGTTCCAACAATTTTTGAGATATACAAAAAGATCAATATTATATAAAATAAAGTACCAAAATGATCCTTGTTAATTATAGAAATTTATACTAATTTTTCTGGAATTTATAAACCCTCATAGATATTTATTAAAAATCAGCAAACATAAATATACTGAAAATGAGTTCTGTTTTCCCATTTTTATAAAATACCAAAAGTACTTATTAAATACTGAAAAAATTATAATAAATTAGCTAAATTAACATAGTATCTAAATATAATTTTTCCAAGATTTTTACAGCAATTAAAATATATATAAAAGTTCAAAACCAGAAAGTAACAATTTCTAGAAAAATAATTAATTATAAATTAAGGAATGACTCATAAACAAAATCTACAAATGTTGTCGGATGATAAAATAAATATCACCGTGTCCAGAACGGTCAAATTAGCTAGGATAGCCTACCCATAAGTCCAATTTAGACACAGGGGCAAAACGGTAATTTCGGATCAAAATGATGTCCGCCGTTGGACACACTTTGCACCGAAAAATGTGTCGGAATAGAAGTCAACAAAACCTAGCAAATTATATGTCCACAAATCCAGAATGATGATACGAACCCAACGGTATGTCCGAAATAGGATTCCGATGTGCCGATCTCAAAATGATACGTTGACGCGACACTTGGTATCCGGTTTGCACGGAAATGCGTGCCGGAGCAAATGTTTTCAAAACTCAGCAAATTATATGTCAACGAGTCCAGAATGACGATACGAACTCAACGGTATATCCGGAATTGGATTCCGATGAGCCGATCTCAAAGTGACCCGTTGACGCAAAAAGTGGGACCCGCTTTGCACCGAAATGCGTGCCAGGGCCAACGTTCTCCAAATCAAGCAAATTTTTTATGAAAACATGCCAGAACGACGCCACGAGTCTACTGGTGGTGTCAGAAATTGAATCCGGAGTCCCGGGTTCAAAAATAGAATTTTACAAGTGCGAATTAAAGAATTCGGACGGCCAACTTTGGCGTCGAATTCGACCAACCGAACGTGGTTAAAATGAAACGAAACCTAAAGGAGACAGGAAGATGGTTATACCAGCTGCGCACAGGAACTGGTGGCGCGCTAACCGGAGCTGCGACGGCGGAGTTACGAGCTGACGAAGTCGGCTCCACGAAACTGTCCAAAAACAGTTTAATTTAAAACGTCAATTTGGTGGCCAGTTTTGAGGTATCAAACGACGAAATTAACGGACGAAAATTGACAGGAGTGAAGATGGATATACCGAGATTGTGACGGAGCAAGGAGTTCGCCGATCCAACGGTCGGATCTCCCAGAAAACACGCGCGAAGTCGCTGTTCCGAAACACAATTTCTGAAACTTTCTCCCGCGCGCGTCGACGGGATTTCGACGTAAACGCACGAATCGTGTGTTTCACACGTCGGGAAAGATGGTGATGGCCGGGGGGTGATCGCCGGGGGGGGGTCGCGCGCCGGTGGGGGGGTCGCCGGTGGCCGGTGGCTGGCCGCGGTGGCGCGCGCCATGCGCCCATGCGCGCGCGGGGGTGGCGCGCTGCCACTGCTGCAACTTGCTGCCGCTGCGGCGCTGCGCTGCAGCGTGGGGGTGGGCTAGGCCGACCACGGTGGTGGCCGGGGCCGAGCGGACGGCGGTCGCCGATGGTGGCGGTGGTGGAAGGTGGTGTTGGTGATGGTTAGTGGTGGTGGTTTGCATGGTGGTGGGGATGGAGTTGATGATGGTGTTGATGGTGTTGGTGTTTATGGTTATTGGCTAGGGAGGAGGAGATGGAGAATGTGAGGGTGGTGGTGGTGTGGCATGGGGTCGGCCATGGGGGCTGTCGACCGAGAGGGTGGAGTGGTGTGTTGTGTTTTGTTGTGTGTGAGTGTGTTGAGAGAAAGAGAGAGAGATGCATATGTGTGTGTATATATATAATATAAAGTGAGAGAGTGAGATATTATAGAAAGAGAGGAAGGGAAGTCGGCCACAAGAGAAAAGGGGGGGGGGGGGTGTTCGGCTGCATGGTGATGGGGAGTGAGGGTTGTAGCAAATAATAGAAGAGAGAGAGAGAGAGTGTTATATATATGTATATATATATAAGAGATATTAAATGAGATATTTGTAGAGTAGAGAGAGAAAAAGTAGATATTTTAAAATAGAAAAAATAGGGAAATTATGTGGGGCATTTGGGCAGTCATGAAAGGGCAACATGGAGCATGGGTTCGGGTTCGGTCGAACCGGGTCGGGTCAAAATCGGACCAGGTGCAATAATTAAATTAAAAATAGGGATTTATAATCATGGGTAAATAAATAATATACGGGGACTCCAATAAATGGGACACAAGTTTCATGTGGGTAGTAGGCTTCATGTGGGCCACGTCCATACTTTGGGTCGACTAGGTTGGATCGATGTCGGGTCCTGAAATTAAATTGAAATTTAAATCAGATTTTACGGTAGACAATAAATCGGCCTAAATTGAACCGAAAGTTGTGCGAAAGAAATGGAGCACAAAATGGAGTGTCTGAGTGGGACACGAAGGTCATGGGTGAAGAGCGTCTCGAGTAGATCATTTATGAGAAGTTGGTTCTGAGAAAACGACTGGTCTGGTGCTCCTAAATTAAAAGCCACGGCAACGTGTAAACGACGATAAAAAATAAAAGTGGGAGTAATTATTGAATGATTAATCGGTCTAAGTTGACCCGAACTTGCGCGATACAAAAAGAGCACAAGGGAACGAGTTCAAGTGGGACACGATATATCAACAGGAAGATAATCTTGCCTACTTCAAAACCCATGAAGAGAGTTTACAGAGATTGGTATCCCTGACGCTCCAGAAGTCAAAGTCATGGAAAGGTACATTAATGATCTAAACAATTAAATAATAATATATTTATCGAAAACAATTCATTCAGAAAAATAAAAATAAACCCTGAAATTCAGGGGGCTTACAAGACCGCCTTTTAGAACTGTGTCAGTTACAGGTATTACATGCTTCAAAGTTCAAACACTTCTACAAGGGACCAATGGTGCAACAATGAAAACATTGGATTCCAACTACCATTTTTTCGCTTATGTAATATTTCAAGTTCAACCATTGTAAAATTTAAATACAAAAATGCTATTTGTGAGCTATGTAAATGCCTCCAAAAGGCAACAACATAACTGAGTTAAAAAGCATATTGGTGCAATTAAATTGTGAGCTATCTATGCAAAGACATTGTAAATAGTAAATTCAAAAATACTATTTGTGAGCTATCTATTTGTGAGATATTTATGCAATGCTAACTCGCATACAGAAGCAAGTACTACTTGTGCAGTCAAATATTATTCGTACCAGAAAACATTGAGCTGATATCTGTGGATAAATTCGACGAGGACTGATCTGTCACATAGTTTTGTCCTGGCACTCTGCAGAGAAAGGTAAACAATTAAACATATTGCAAACATTTTGAACGTTGAAATTTGAATCACAACATATATGGGATATGGCATAACTAATCCCAGCTAGTAGTATATATTCTCATAATATGAGAACTGAGAAGTAGTGGGACGAAGAAGAATCATAATGAAGAAGGCTCATAATAACACAATCCAACAACACAAGGCCAAGAAGACTCAGGACTCTTCAACAGATGGCAATAAAATAAAAGTGTTAAACAATAAGATGATACTATGCTATGATAGTATCAAAATATGACAGTGCAACAAATAAAGTTCCAGCCTTCCAGTCCAGGCATTCAAAGTATCATAAAATATTAAAACACGTCTAAAACATAACATGACAAAAATAATTATAACTCCTACTCCTACGCTTGGAACTCTTCTTCTCCATAATCTTCTAACACATGCTCTTCATCGGACTCGAATTCAACATTGATTTGATCATCTTCATCTTCTGATTAAAAATCATCTTCATGAGGTTCTCTCACTCTAGAACTTTTACGGGGATGTAGCATTTCATCGGCTCCAGATGCATCACTAACCATTTGTCAAGTGAGCCAAGTTCCCGGTTCAACTTCATCATCATCACCACCTTCAACTATCCATGCTTATGCACCATCATTTGCTAGTAGCACATCAACTTTCTTCTCTTGGTCCCTTTTGTGCTTGTTCGTCAATTTTGCATTAAATTGAACGTAAACTAGATTGTTCAATCGATTAACATCTAGTCTATTTCTTTTCTTCGTATGTATCTACAAAAGTGAGCAAGTGAATTGAAATTGAATAAAAAGCCGAAATAAAGACAATGAAATAAATATTTGAAATGAAGATAATAAATCACTAACTCACTAACCCCTTCAAAAATGCTCCAATTTCTTTCGCAACCAGATGAACTAGTGGTTAGTAACAAAATCTTTCTTGCAAGCTTTTGCAAATTAGGTGTTTGATGTCCAAAAATTTGACCACCAATTTGCTGTTTAGATAGAATAATAAAGTTACACATAGTTAAGTAAAGAGACATAGAGAGTTAAATCAAGCCTACATACAACATAGCATAGCAATTAGTACAAATGCAACACATCTTACTGGCAACTATAGAAAAGAAAATATTCATATTCTATTATTCACACGAGATGAAACAAAATTAAATAGTAAATAACTCTATATATATATATATATATATATGTATATATATATATATATAGGGCTCAGAGATCACCACATCTACACATCATATTGGAGAATTTCACTCCAGTATAGGTTCAGGCAAGTATCAAAACTCAAAAGATTCAAAACTCCAAAGTATAAGTATCAGTAACAAAATTATGAGAATTTCACTTTCACTCCAGCATAGATGGATCAAGCAACTATAGAGGGATCAGGCAAGTATACAAATTTCAAAGGACCCTCCAAATTATCAAGTTACAAGTATCAATAAAACTATAAGAATTTCACTCAAATACAAATTACAGTCAGTATTGTATCTCATCAAGGCTCAAGTATTAACAAAACAAAACTCTAAAATTTTACTCCAGCATAGCCTACAAGCAACATAGCTTACAACAGACAACATAGATCTTTATAGTATCTCATCAAGGCCCATAAATCATAATTATTATATTAATGCAAGAAAACTATAAGAATTTCAATATTTCAGACTTCAGAGAATAGAATATATAAAATCTGGTATTGTACTATGCACAGACATAGCTCAGATTTAAGTCCAGAGTACAGTTACCTGAGTTACCTCTACTCCTCTACATGACTGCATCACAAGCTTAAATGCTTAATTCAGCCATTAATAATCTCCATGTCATCATTGTCAAACAAATTTAAAAAGACATGCATGATAGTAAACAAAATTAAGATTCTAAGAAGTAAGAAACATAACAAAGAAAATTTTACCTGGATCAAAACCTTCATCATTTTTCTGACATCCTTTTAATGCCAAAGGTTTCCGAAAAGCTCCCTCTCTATTTCTGTATTTTGGCAACTCAACATTTATAATATCATTTTGCATGTCAATGTCACAAAAAAGAAAGTCTCCACACAATTTAGCACCCCTTCCATGACAACTTCATCAAATTGAATGTTGAAATCCTTGTAAAAGTAACAAGGATTCAAAAGATAGGTCATTAAATGTAATGGAATATCTAGCCTCTCAACGATCCTTGCATTAGTAATCTCCATAACAACTTGATAATTTCTCTCAATATTATTTGAAACTTCTTTTATCTCTTGCTTTGTCCGCATAAGTTCTTCATATAGAAAGTCCATGGATGGCTTCCTCTCCCCATCAACAATCCTGAGCACCCTAACCAAAGGTGCAAAAACCTTCAAACATAATGTCACACCATTCCATAGGCTCATACGCATCATGGTTGATTAGGCATTTTTTTCCTTAACACTTTTTGCCCATTTGCAAGTTTTCCATTCATTGCTACCAAACATTGCCCTCAATTGGCCCTTCTTCTCCACCAAACTCTGCAAAATGAGAAAAGAAGAAGCAAATCTAGTGACTCCAAGTCTCACTATGCCCCTCTTCTTTGTAAACGGCCTCATTAAGTCTAAGGTCTTATGGTGTGCATATATGAAAATAGTGAAATTCTTGGCTTGATCAATGACTTTCTTGTATTTAGACGATTTTCCAATGCTTTCAAGCATGAGATTTATGGTGTAAGTAGCACATGAGGTCCAAAACATATTTGACCTATACTCTTTCAACAACTTCGCAGCTCCCATATTGTTAGAAGCATTGTCTGTTAATATTTGAATAACTTTTGGAGGCCCGACTTCTTCAATACAATTGTCAACATACTCAAAAAATAAGTTCATTTGTATGTGTCTCCTCCGAAGATTCCTTAGAGGAAAGGAAAACAGTTCCAACCCTCGAATTCACACACAAATTTATGATGCTCCTCCGTTTTCTGTCAGTTCAAGCATATGTCATAATGGAGCACCAGTTTAGGTCCCACTCTTCTTCATGTTGCTTCATTAGATCTTTGGTTATCTCAACCTCTTCCTTCAATAGTGGCTCCTTCAACTCGTATTGACTAGGAGGTTTAAAACCGGATCCAAATTGACCGATCGCCTTAACAAACATTTTGAAACTATCATTGCCAATAGCATGGAAAGGTATACCCGCTTCATAGACCCATCTAGCACAATATTTTCTCACATTATGTGTTCTTTCTTTAAATAGAGCTTCACTGATATTCTTTTGTCTGTGTCTTTTCGACACTCAACGAAGGGTTGATGGAAGTTGCAAATTTATCGATTGGGCCAAGAGAATGAGATGGTCGCAAGTTGCCTAACACTTCAACTTCTTCATCATCCCCTCTTTTTAATATTCACCTCCGATCTCATCAACTCTTATTCCATTTTTTTTCCTTGTTCTTTCCCTCGGCTATTGCATTCTTACATTTAATTTTATCATCATGTGTAGACTTTGGACATGCAGACACATTTCAAGAAATATGGGCATTAATTGTGTTCCTTTATCCTATAAGCTCCTCCAGACATTATCTTCAAACACAGTTTGCATTGCACCCTATCCATATTCTTTGGATCAACTAGTATTCCATACTCTCATCCGATATCATTTGACTTCCGTTTAAGTATTGTGGAGGACTCAGATGAGGGTTGGGTAGCTCGTGCTTGAGCAACACTGTCCATACTAGCTGAGGCAGAGGCTGCCGAAGAGGACATAATTTCTCAACACTGCAAAAAAAAAAAAAAACAGAGATAGAGTTACAAATTATTCAGCAGATTAAATATGGTGTTTAATATTCAGAATCTTCAGATTGTTCAGAATAACTTAACAGACAAACAAACATAGATAAGAGATTTAGAGAAACAAATAAAAATTGATTGTTCAGAATTCAGACTAGATGTGGTCAGTGGTGTCCACTGTTTAGATTGTTTAGATTAAATTCGCAAACAAACATAGACTTAGAGATTTAGAAAAACAAACACTTCAGAGTCCAGAGTCACAAACAAATTGCAATTGATAAGTCCAGACTCCAGAGTCATATAGACTACATAATAATATAGTATACTCTTTGTAGTCTGTAGTATACAAACTACAAAGTGTAGTTCAATTCGTGTGTATAACATTGTAAGAGAATCAAAATGATTTATAGTCGACTGTATACAAACTACAAAGTTGGACACTTAAAAAAATGACACGAGGAAGAGAAATCGAGGAAGGATAAGAATTCATACCTGAAAGGAGGTCCTGGAGTACACGAGGGCAACTGAAAAGTGAAGTCGACATGAGGACGTGAAGTCGAGGATGGTGGAGAACGGTGGATAGCGAAGTCGGCGACGGTGGAGGACGCCGGAGGACGAAGAGGCGAGGTCGACACACGAGAGAAAGTGAACTCCTCGAATTAGGGTTTTTTGGGTGTGAAAGAAGAGTTAATGACTGAATCGGGCCGCGGGGGAGGGGGGGGGGGTATAGGTTGGTAGGGGGGTTTGGGAATCCGGTTTTTATCTTTTAAACCGTGGGTTCAGCTGCTGTATTTATTATAAAAAAAGCCACTGTGCGCCGAACTGGCTGAACCGGCCGACTTGGCCCGCCTAAACCCGAACTGCCCGCCTAGATCCGAATTGGCCCGCCTAGACCCGTACAGCAATTTAACCCGCCGATTTTGGCATTTTCGGTTCGTTTGGGCACCGCCTAACGCCTAGGCCGCCTAGGCGCCCGAGTTGGCCGAAATTTAGAACACTGGGATAAAGTGAAGGTACATAATGGTTTAGCAAAAGGCAATAGAGACTCCAAAATTTTTGATCACTTGTCTGATCTAGTACAATATGTTTAGGGTGGGAAGTGGAGGGTGACAAAAGATGTGACTTGTGAGGCTGCAGAAGAGGCTGAGAGAGATGGAAGGGGGTGCTGAAGAAGTTGACTTGGCCGGTGGTTAGTGAAGATGGCACTAGCAAACCACGCCCCCCCCCCCCCCCCCCCCCCCCCCTTTCTCTCTTTTATGATAGTGTTGGGTCCGCCCATGGCAGCGTTAGTTGGGAATGGCCGTAGGGTCACAAGCAATTGGAGGTGAGCATAATTAGAATAATTCTATATTGTTTCCTTGACATTGTTTGCAAGTCTTGGGTTGAGTTAAATCTTGATTACATTTGCATTGTAGTTAGCACATTGTAAAAGAGGGGTTCAAAGATGAAAACTTCTATACCAAACTAGATTCGACCTAAAGTAACCAAAACCATTATTCATATTAACTTGCGAAACAATGGAGCTGTTCACGTCTCTTTCCTTGCGATTCTGTTTCTGTCACCACCAAGCTTTTTAACATCAGTATTGTTTGTTAATATCTTAGAAATGTTGATATTTGGTTTAGCTTGCATTATGAGTTGTTGTAAATGCATAGGTTTCTTGCTATTGATTCTAGTCGTAGCTCACATAGCCTGACGGAATTTGTATTGTTATTACCACCTCATGGGGTTCAAACATTTGATATTAAAATAGGGAACTTTCAACTAGTATAGTGACGCCTTAAATTTTTAAGGATGAGTTGCGCTTACATGCTTATAGGCTTGAATCTGTTATTTGTGTATTATTATGTAAAATGCTCTTTTGAAATGTGAATTTTCGTTGCGTCTTTCCACAGTGCTTCAATAGGCTACTTGGTCATAAGATGACTAAAGTTACCAAATATTTTGTTGATATGTACCATAGTTTGGCACCGTGTTAGCTTGCATCGAATCTAATTGTTGCACAGCTGTCCAATTAATGCCCATTTGGTTTCGTTAGAGACGTGATCCATATAAGAAAACCATCCAAACAGTATTTGAAGCCCAATCCAAAATGTGTATACTACAGTAGTACTGTAGGTATAGTTGTATCTAGATTTAGTGTTACCTGTCTAAAAGTGTTCAATCAGACCGTCAAATCTAATGTCATAATCACATTTCTTAAAAGCATTGATACAACGGAAATTTTCACACAAAGCATTAAATATTTATGAAATTATATGTAGAGCACAAAGTTTTCACTTATTGTATCTGAAGTACAAGAACGTCCTTCGTAAGGGCGTTTTCATTTTAAAATTAATTTTCTTACGAAATCCTGTCAGCTCCGTTAGCTTCCGTCACAGGAAGTTAAAAAAAAAAAAAAGGAAAACGCCCTTCCTAAGGGCGTTTTCTTTGAAATATTTTTTTTTTTCGGCGAGGTTGGGTTGGGGTTGGAAATAATCCTTACTTGTTAGCATCATTTTTAATGTCTTTTTCCATCCAAAGTTTCAGGCTTTAATGAGCTGTTCTTTGGAATTTGTGCATCCTTGACTTGTTACATCAAAAAAAAAAAAAAACTAGGAAAGAGAGAGTAATGAAGAGATGGAGTCGGTCGTCTGGCCGGCTGTGTTTTCTCAGCCAAAGTCTTTTCCCATCCAAAGTCACCGGTGTGTTTTCTCGACGGAGGAGCTCTGATACATTCCCATGTATCACTCCACTGTGTGAGCAACTCCAGAAGTGAAACTCATAAATAATGAGTGGTGCAGGCTATTTTTCTTTGTTACAGTGCATCCCAGTGTACTAATCCAGTCAGCAGATTGCCACATCAGCCAATCAATTAGCCACGTCAGAGCCAATTAGCAGCATTTAGCAGTAGCTGTAGCCAGTAGCTGTAGGCAGTTAATTGATTAGCCAGGTCAGCAATCTGTTAGCAATTAGCCACGTCACCATTCAGGTCTGTTTCTTCTTTTTCTTCCTGTCAATGAGCCAGCTCAGAATTGGTTAGGATATTTTGAGTTGCATAAATAGGGAGAGAATTGTAGAGAGAGGGGTATGGAAAAAGTTATGAAGAATCTTACTATTTTGATAGCTGCTGTCTTCTTCTTCTTGTAATCTTCCTTAGCAATTGCAATAAAGCTCAGTTTCTCCATTAAATTGTTCATTGTTTCCATTTTTCCTTGCACAAATTATGCATCACTCGCCTAGGCCCATGGTGGACACTGGTGCGGCCGGACAGAGTCGTATCAAGCTCGCCTCTAAGGGCGTGACCACCTGGTCGGAGGAGCTCGCCTCTAAGGGCGCGACCACCTGGTCGTGCTCCGGCGCGACCACGTCGGCCTCCGAAGCCTCGTCACCTCCCTCCCGCGCCTCCTGCGCGTCGGGGACGTTGCGACCGAGGCCCAGTCGTTCGCGGCGGAGCCGCGACGTCCCCAATCGCGAGACCCCCCTCCACCTCGCGGTCCGGCTCTGCGCGCGATGCCATCTCCACCGAGGTCCTCATGTCGGCCGGCGCCGACTGGTCCCTCTAGAACGTGCACGGCTGGTCCGCCCTGCAGGAGGCCAGGTAAGAAAACACTATAACGAAGAATCCACGGCAGAGCGCGGCAGCCGAGTGCCAGGTAAGCAAGGAAACGCCCTTCGGATGGGCGTTTCCCTCAGGGAAAACGCCCTTCGGATGGGCGTTTTCTTTATTTGTATTTTTTTTTTCCGAAAATTTCTCCTCGTTATCTCGCTAACGTCCGTTAGAATTAATTTATATTTAAATGAGAACGCCCTTCGGATGGGCGTTGTTATGTTTCGTATGTAATTATTGAAAATATTGTGCTGTACGTGTAATTTTATAAATTTATTATGCTTTCAGTGAAATTTCGTTGATACAATGCTACTTGAATCCTAACTGTTAAATCACTGTTGGTATTCTTTACAACCTTCACACATAACGAAGCATAGTTTATATTGTTTTGAGAAGAACATGCTCACATATCAATAACACATGCTTTCACTCGATGATACTGTACATATTAGTTCTGTCTCCGAAATTGTCTTTGACTCCCTTCTCACTCGCTCATGTCTCTCAAACCTTTAGGTGAAATGGAGACGGGAACTGAAGGCCAAAGAACAAGCTATCACACAAGTGGAGGTGGAACGTGGAGCCAAGGAAGTAGCGGGTGCTACTATCAAAAGAACACACGAAATGCTGCGATGAAAGACACAAATAGACTTCCAGCGCCACAAGGATGACATTCATAGGCTTGAAGAAGAGCTCTCCCGTCTGAAGGCCTCCGCAGGCTCGATCCAGCTTAACAATTCATCAGAGGTTTTAAAGCGAGCCAAAGAAACCAACATGAAGCCGGTTCAAATGATGAATCGCAACAGGGTATGCATGATCTGCACGAAAGACGAGGTCTCCGTGGTTTTCTTGCCTTGTGTTCATCTGGTTGTCTGCACAAGTTGCAATGAGGATCATGAGAGAAGGGCAAAAGCCTGCCCTTGCCGCAATCTTCATATTCAACAGAGGATCTCTGTGTATGGTGCAAGCTCCTAGTCGAGGTGTCGGCTCTAGTCTTCTAAGGTTTGTATGTAAATGCTATATAGCAATTTTTGTCCTTTCAAATAAGTTACACTTGCCATAGGTAAACGAGTCTCAAACACTGACATGAAAGTGAATTATTAGAGTTATGAAAGTAAATGCTTACACTTGGTGTTCTTACTACATGAAGGAATGTGATAAGTAGTTTTTTTTTTATTACAATCCACACGCACCTACACATCCTTACGGTTGGTGGACTCGAACTCTGCCGGCTCCGCCTAGTGTCTGTGTTGCTTTCTGCTTGAGCTACAAACGGGGGACAACAATTGGGAGAATAAATGTACTTCGACACTACATGAAGTTTTGGCATGTTTGTTTAATTCTGTAACGTTTGATGTTCTATGCAGCAAGATTTTTTTTTGGGGAGCATTTTGTAACAGCAGAATAGGAAATTATTGGGAACTAGCTAGGGTTTCACACACTGTAGCAGCGAATAGTAATCGTATTGCTTCAATTAGGAGATAAATAATCAAATGCATACATTTTTGACTACTAAGCTTAATCAAATTCATAAAGGTTATGGCACTAGTTGATTAAAAAAGAATTCCACACCAGAATTTTACTCGTCGCACCAGTAACACTACTATGCATGTATCTCAAGATTCCATGGCTAAAAACCTGGGTACTGGCAGGTATACATGTGCAGTTCTCTTGACACTTCATATAGTCCGAATGTCTGCTCAAATGCGTCCAGTCAGGGCGGTCTGGGTGGTTGGGTTGTCTTAGACGGACTGTAGGACCCACATCTGTAATATAAAGCACAGTGAGTTTTTGGTCCGACCCATGTGCTTTGGTTCAACGATGATGAAATGACTAAATTGCCCCTCTCTATATAAGGGCCTGTTTGGTAAAGTGGAAGTGAATTTGGATTTGGAATTGGAAATCCAGATTTGGATTCCATTTCAAATCCTACATTTCCAAATGCCAAAAAAGTGTTTGGTAAAGTAGGAATTTAGCATTGGATTTGGTTAAAACCCAAATCCATTGTTTGGCTAGCCAAGTTGGATAATGGTTAGGATTTACACTTCATAGACATTCATTGTTTGGCTAGCCAAGATAGAAAATGGTTAGGCTCACCATATTTGAAACTGGTGATCTTACCACCTACTTGGAAATAAAATTGTGCTTGTACACATATAAAACATGGTACCATAGCCAAGCAATCCAATTTCACAAACTATATTTCGTCAAATGTGATTTTCAAATATTCACAAACCACTCAGAAAATTAAAATCAATGACCAGTGAGAATCAAACAGAGTGTATAGTTAGGACATGATACACAAATAATAACCTGATACACAAATAATAACCTGATACATAACCTGATACATAACCTGATACAGAAATAATAACCTGATACATGAGAATGAAGTCTGAAAATAAGAAGTTCAACACACACACACAAACGATAACCTGATACACAAATAATAATCTAATAAACAAAGAAATGCAACAAGAATACGAAGAAATTTTTTTGGCTCAGATTGTATAGTAAGGACATGAGCAAGAATGCTATTCCCAAACACATCATCTCCTGCTTCTGCCTAATCACTGCCAAAATAGAAAAGTTGGTTTGTGGCAGCTCTGCTGGAACAAAATACACAATTTTGGCTGCATATAGCCTCATCACAGGCTCATAAATGAATCACGCAAGTCCAACACATAACGTCCAGGCAAAATACACGAGCCAAATTGGACATTGAATCAAAATGTCCAGTAATGAAGCAAAACGTCCAGGCAGTACATATTGTCCAGGTAGTAGCAAGAGCAAGAGCAAAATGTCCAGTACATAACGTCCAGTACATATTGTCCAGTACATAACGTCCAGGCAGTACCTTGAAGCACATACATATTGTCCAGGTAGTAGCAAGAGCAAAATGTCCAAGCCAAATTGGACATGAATCCTTGTGCAGACTGTAAAGAAAAAATCTGTACAAAATGTTGACTGCAGGCCAATACAGCATAAATGTTGACTGCAGGAATACATATTGTCCAGGCATACATATGTTGACTGCAGGCCAATACAGCAAAAATGTCCATAATACGAGCCAAAATTATATGTGAAAATAAAGGCTCAAAGATTGGAGTTTGTTTTCATCCAGCAAGAATGGTTACCTCTTCAACCCATCGAAGCATGATGAGGAATGCATTATACCTTAGTATCGCAGTGACCCATGCAAAGTACTAAAGAGATACCTCTTCAACCCATCACACACGACGAGGAATGCTACCATGCTCACTAAAAGTTTGGTTAAATACCAAAAACATCATATTTCCTCCATCATCACAGCCTAGAAAAGAAAACAAAAACTGAATATGAAAGAAAGGCATGATAGTATACTGCAAAGAAACTCCAACCCGAAACTGAAATATTGAAAGAAAGGCAGAAGGAAGACGGACAAAAACATATACAAGACAGAAAATTGGAAGAAAACAAAGAAAAAAGCAAAAATACCAAAAGCATAATATTGGTTCCCACATCAGTCTGCAAATATAATGCATAAACAGAAAAGACAAGGAAAAGAGGAAAATATGTACACCATACGATTAGTTCACCCTCATGAGAGTGCCATAGTTAAGATTCTAGAAGACAAACATATAAAACACAAATACTTGAAAAATCACGAAGAAGAAAGTGCAGACATGAAGCATACTGATCAAGAGATGGACATTATGGACAGAGGACGACTTTGCTATGGTATGCAAGTGTTCTGACTTTTGGAAGTATCCAAAAGTCTCCGACCGATCTTAACACTTGAAGTAGCAAGCACCCTTAAAACCATGAACTTGATTGTAGCATTCAGGCCAATTGGTATAAACCCCAGGCACTCTTCCCCTCAGAACGACGTAGTAAGACATGATCTGCCGGTAGGCTATAAAGCAAAATAGGGCAGACATAGCAGATAAAAAAATAGCAGGAATGTAAGGTGAAATAACATAAATAGCAACATAGGGCAGATAAAAGAATAGGATTACAACAAGGCAAAGCCAACAAACATAAAAAAAAAACATAACTTAATAAGACCTGAAACAGCAAGGCAAACCCAACAGCAAGACAACAGAAGTACTTAAACGAAAAACTTACAAAAACATGTATCCAGCAGGACAAAAAAACCTTAAAAACATGTCAGTTAGAGGAGAAATATATGAAATATAGTAAGCCATGGTGTTGTACATGGCTGCAACATATCTAAGTATTACACATTTCACGGGCTACTAGCTGCCCAATGTTTTATAGGGGCAGACAATGCAAGTGTTCTTGCATCAAAATATTACAAAGATCAGCTGTAATTGTCTTTTCTTAACTGTCTTCATGTCGATAGTACAAATAGTTACACAAATTTGCAGAAATACTAAACTGCATTAACAAAATGAGCCATCATTTGGCTAGCTGGAATTAGTCCTGATTTGGTGGGGACAACCTCCTGGATTTGAAACCCTCTAACTACTTGCTGCGTTGTGCTAGAGGCAAACCTACAAATCTTTTAGCCTCACCCAGATTCTGAATAAGAAAATCGTAAGCAGCGTTGAGGACATCTTCTTCATAACAGTCCACTAGATCCCATACTTTACTACCTACTTTTTCAACATGACCCCCCCCCCCCCCCCCAAACGCAGAATCTAAAGCTTGACCAATTACGGTCAAAGAGTTTACCAAGTTAGGCATGTACTCCTCCACCGCATATCTACGGCGCTTAAAACCCGATGATTGTGCGCTTTTTGATTTGCTTGTTGTCTTACTTGGGATTGAAGACTTGCTAGGTTCCCTGTTCTCATCTACAGGGTCCTCAATCACATCATCCAAATTAACAACATCCTTCTCATTAACACAATATTGGTCATAACAAGATCTAGACTGACTACCAGTTGCATGGTCATCCCCACAAACCACCCTCAACAAATCATAGTTTCGTATAGGTTTGTTGATGTATAGACACAACCTTGATTTAGCCTATATAGACAATGAAAATACACATTAGTATAAGCTACAAGTAGCCAAATACACGTAAGTTGTGAAAGTAACTATAGTACTAGCAAGTCATGCCACAATTACCTTATCAAGATCGTTATAGGTTTCTTCATCCAAAGTTATAGTCTTGCTATCCTCATCCCATCCCGTCCCTGACATGTCCTTCACCTTCAAAATGTCCAACCATTTACCCTTTTGCATTCTAAGGTAATTTTGGACATTTATCCACGTGTAACTCTCACCAAACCTTTCATTCACGACACCCGCCCCCCTTTCCAAAGAACTTTTTTTGAAGGTTTTATCCGGCTTACCACAATTATTTGCCGCTTACCACAATTATTTGCCTCATCACAAAGAACGCTCAGAAGCAAATCGGTATGAGATTGGTGCCAACGTTTGTTGATTTGACTACCCTTCTTGGAATTATTCTTCTTAGAAGGAGATGTTGCAACCACCTCTTTAAATTCCCTTTCCGGATTAGATCCTTCACTTTGGATATATGAATATGAATCCAAAAAAGGATCCACCGATCGACTCCAGTTGATATTTGGTAGGGAATTACTAGGTGAAAAGGTGGATGTGGTTCCCTGTTGAAGGCTTGTTGTTTCTTTACCAAAAGAAGCACGCCTTAGCTTTGGAGGGGCAAAGGGGCTATTACCATGTTTTCCAAAATTATCTCCCATTTCACCTGAAAACAGCACAAAAAATAACGCACTTGCAAACCAGCAAACAGAACATACTGAAATATTGAATACTTGCAGACATAACAGAGTGAAAAAGTCATTAAAGACATCCCATGCTAATTATATGTCCTGGCAAAAGAGTTCCCCCCAACAGCAGGACCTAAAGTGTACCAAAATGAATTAATGTACAGTTCCCAAAAACAAAAGTATAGTCACAGGTTCACTACCAAAATACACTAAATTAGCGACGGATATTTAGCGACGGAATTTTTTCGTCGGCGTTAGCGACGGCTTTGTGGCCGCTCACCGACTGATTACCGACCACACGCCTTTGCCATTTTTTATTTTAATTTTAGGGGGAGGAAAGGTCGCATATCCGTCGCTAGGCTGTCGGAATTATAGCGACGGATGTCCAGTCGTCGCTACGTGGCCGATTATTTGGCAGGAATTGTGTAGAAATTTGGCGGTACATTTCTTCGACTACGTAGCGACGGATATTCAGTCGGATAATCAATAATAGCGACTAATTGGCGACGGATTATTAGCAGTCGCTATTCCGTCGCTAAATTTACGTTCCAGACTTAAATGAAAAGGTGGGGGGAACTTTTCGTATTCCCTCCAAATTCAATCTCTCTCTCTCTCTCTCTCTCTCTCGCTCGCGGCTTCGGTGAACGGCGTCGGCGTCCTCTCCTCTCTCTCTCCCGAAGGTAATCCCCTCTCTCTCTCTCTCTCTGTGTGTGTCGCGGTGTCGACGTAGGGGCAGCGGGGGCAACGGGCTTGGGGACATTCGGGGGCTGGGCGGCTGGCTTGGGGCGGGGGCGTCGGGGGCTGGGCGGCTGGCTTGGGGCGGGGGCGTCGGGGGCTGGGCGGCGGGCTTGGGACGGGGGCGTCGGGGGCTGGACGACGGGCTTGGGGCGGGGGCGTCGGGGGCTGGGCGGTGGGCTTGGGGCGGGGGCGTCGGGGGCTGGGCTGCGGGCTTGGGGCGGGGGCGTCGGGGGCTGGGCGGCGGGCTTGGGGCGGGAGCGTCGGGGGCTGGGCGGCGGGCTTGGGGTGGGGGCGTCGGGGGCTGGGCGGCGGGCTTGGGGGTCGGGCTTTGGTCGGGAGCGGCGGGGGGTTTTGCTTATCAAATTCATCTGAGTTTATATATTGGCTAAATAATGTGTTATCCATATTGGGTGTTATCCATTAGTTTGGTGGTGTTTGGATTAGTAAATGTGAATATGGAGTTTGGGTTCATGGTGTATATGTTCACTGTGTCAAGGACAGTGCGAGTTCTTCATCTGCATAAGTCAGTTGTGTGCTTCTATATAGATGTATATATCTATACATCTAACTGTGATATACATATGTATGTGTATGTGTGCTTTAGAGAGTGAGGAATGAAAAGGCAGTCCTACCATGCCTATTAGCATGCAGGACGGCTTGGGGTGTAATGTGTGATTGTAGACATGGTAGGAATTATAGGTAATTAATGCTAGTGTGACTAGACTAAGGTAGTGCTTGCTAGATAATAAGGACACTCTAGTATCCTAACCAAGTTAATTTTAGACTAGATATTTAGGATATAGCTCCCATATCCTAGAAGTAGACTCTTGCAATTTAGAAATAGATAGATTGACTCAGTTTGGTATCGGTATCGCACTATCGGTATCGGTATCGGTATCGCACTATCGGTCAAGGTTCACAATATCGGTATCAGAATCAGTTTCGGACTATTCCTATGAGTATTGGTATCGGCGATATCGGTAGTATCGGCGGTATCGTATCGGAGTATCGGACTTTGGTATCGGAAAACAAATAATTATTAATAAATTATTTACATTTAAAAACATATATTTTATACATTTAGGCATAATTTTAAGTATTTCAGCGTTATTTCTTAGTAGTTTTGAAATTATATGAAATAGTAGTCACCCTTACCGATTGGTTTTGCCGAATTGACCGGAACAAAGACCCCCAATGTCGGTATCGGTCAATATTTGGTATCGGTCGGTATCGGATCGGAACATGCCAAACCGTATCGGTATCGGCCGTATCGGATCGGTATCGGCCGATACTTTAAACCATGCTATCGGTATCGAACTATCGGTATCGGTATCGCACTATCGGTATCGGTATCGGTATCGCACTATCGGTATCGAACTATTAGTAACAACTGTATTTAGATTTTTCTCTTCTCGAGCTAGAATACTAGCGGATCCACCAGTTACATGATTATATACTAATTCTGTTTAGTTTGTCTTACTATACAGATTTTTACATCTAATTTATGATGGATCGTTATTTCGTTGATCGTACATGGATGTACAAACGACAACACGAGAGCAGAATAGGTGTGAGTGACAATTTTCAGGCAGGCGTGGAAGTGTTTCTTAAGTATGCCATGAGCAAAGCTCAGTTTATGGACGGTAACAAAATCAAGTGTCCATGTCGTAATTGTCGCAATAGACGTTACGAAGAAGTGGTGAGTGTAAGAGATCATTTGACCCGTAAGGATTTCATACGTGATTACGGCCTGTGGTCATCGCAAGGTGAACTATATGCCGAAAGACAGGTTGCGAATGCTGCTACTTATGCTTTTGATGATAATGCTGCAACGGATTTTGTCGTCGATGACGAAGAATGCTCCGTTGATTATGGAGACGTGCAGAACCTTGCACGAGATATGGTGTACGACGCGACAGGGCCTAATTTTGATCCGGAGGATCCTAATCCCGAGGCGAAGGAGTTCTATGATATGTTTCAGGATGCTGAAACTTCTTTATATCCTGGTTGTGATCCACATTCCGTACTGTCAGTGACGATGCGGTTGTTGAACATAAAGTCCGATTTTAACTTGCCACAAACTTGCTATGATCGGATTACACAACTAATGAAGGAGGTGTTACCGAAGGAATCAAAAGAGCTTCCAAAAAACTTCTATAAGTCGAAGATGATGGTCCGACAACTGGGACTGGGGTACGACAAGATAGATTGTTGTCGCAACGGATGCATATTGTACTACAAGGAGAACGAGGATGTAGAAAGTTACCGCTTCTGTAATGCGGATCGTTACAAGGAAGTCAGGGAAAAAGGAAAGTCAACTAGAAAACGACGTCCTTACAAGTATATGCATTACTTGTCGATCACGAAGTGCTTGCAGAGGATATATATGTCTCAGAATACAGCAGAACACATGACGTGGCACAATGAAGAACGCACAAAGGACGATGGAGAATTGTCACATCCTTCGGATGGAGAGGCGTAGAAATATTTCGATTTTTGCCATCCAGATTTTGCTGCAGAGCCCAGAAATATACGCATGGGGCTATGTTCTGATGGATTCGTCCCTTTCGGGCAGTCGGGATCTCAATACTCCTGCTGGCCGGTCATTCTGACCCCTTACAATCTGCCACCATGGATGTGTATGAAGACTCCTTATATGTTCTTGACAGCTATCATACCGGGTCCCAAAAATCTGACAAAGAATATCGATATATATTTACAGCCGTTGGTGGATGAGCTGAAACAGCTGTGGGAGATCGGCGTCACGACCTATGATATTTCCAGGAAACAGAACTTTCAGATGAGAGCTTCACTGATGTGGACAATCAATAATTTTCCCGCATACGGTATGCTGTCGGGATGGAGTACTCACGGCACCCTGTCTTGTCCGATATGCATACAAAATAGTAAGGCGTTCCGCCTTAAGCATGGAGGAAAAACTTCTTTCTTTGATTGTCATCGTCAATTTCTGCCCGCGAGTCATCCTTGGAGAAAGAACAAGGACGCATTCAGAGCTGGAAAACAAGAATTTTCTCATCCGCCTGCCAGATTGTCGGGATACGATATTTGGGAAGATGTAAAGGATTTGCCCACTGTAATAGAAGATCCATCGAACAATCGTGTCGATGGGTTCGGACAAACCCATAACTGGACCAAACGGAGTATCTTCTGGGACTTGCCTTATTGGAAAGATAATCTTATAAGGCATAATCTTGATGTTATGCATATCGAAAAGAATGTGTTCGATAATGTCTTCAATACCGTCATGGACATTAAAGGAAAGACGAAGGACAATCCAAAAGCAAGACAAGACATTGCCGAGATATGCAAGCGTCCTTATCTGAACTTGATACAAAGGAGAGCTGCTGGACAATTAAGTAAGCCGATAGCATAATACACATTGAGCAAGGAAGATAAATTAATAATCTGCGAGTGGGTATCTACTTTAAGATTTCCCGACGGCTATGTGTCGAATTTGTCTAGATGCGTTGACCTCAATGAACGCAAGCTAACGGGAATGAAGAGTCATGACTGCCACGTGTTTATGGAAAGATTACTGCCCATTGCTTTGAAAGAGTTGTTGCCTTCTGCTGTATGGGTTCCGTTGGCTGAACTATCAATATTTTTTAGGAATATTTGTTCAACTAAGTTGACTGTGCAACACATGGTTGAACTTGAGGAGAAGATTATCTTAACAATTTGCAAGTTGGAGAAAATATTTCCTCCTGGCTTCTTCGACAGCATGGAGCATCTACCGATTCATCTAGCATACGAAGCCCGTGTCGGTGCATCTGTTCATTATCGATGGATGTACCCATTTGAAAGGTACATAAATATCGATATAATTTAAGCTGAATTTCAGTGGGTTTTAAAATTCTTTCTTAATTCTCAAGATAATTTGTCTCTCTAGATACCTACACCATCTAAAGAAGAAAGTTGGCAACAAAGCTCATATAGAGGCTTCGATATGCGAAGCATATCTTATCAAAGAGGTGTCAAACTTTTGCTCTATTTATTTCGATACTCATGTTAAAACAAATCGAAATAGACCTCAAAGGAATAACGAGGACGTTGAGGATGGAGGAAGATTCAATGTAAGGGGCAAGCCTGTTGGGGCTAGTAAAAGACGGTGGTTGACAGACGACGAGTATGATGCCGCTCACCGATATGTCTTGTTAAACTGTGACATACAAGAAGTGAGAGATTTGGAGAAGTAAGTCAGTACACTTGCACTCGTTATAATCTCGAATTTGATGAAGTAAGTGACTACACTTATATATTCTTATTTTCTCTAATAGTGTATTTAGAGATGAAGTCAAAATGAGGAGACCCGATATTACCGATGAGGGACTTCAAAGAGAGGTTGATTGTACATTTCCGTCATGGTTTCGCAAATACGTAAGTAACTGTGATTATAATTGAGATTATTAATATATAATCTGAAACATTTAAATTATAAATATTTGTTTACAGGTTTTATTGCCTGAAACAACACTCACTCATGAGAGTGTTCGTTATCTAGCACTGGGACCGAAGAAGCAAATAAAGACTTGGCCAGGCTATGTCGTTAATGGCTTCAGGTTTAAGTTAACTCAGAATGCTATAAATGTCGAATTTATCAATGACGGCATCAGTACCAAGGATTCCGGTGTTTGCATAAGAGGCACTGTCTATGACGACGAGCCGGACTTTGACTATTATGGAGTGCTTCGGGATATTATAGATTTACAATATACTGGCCCATATGATATGCATATTGTGATGTTCAAATGTGAGTGGTTCGATACGACACCAAATATCGGTTGGAGAATCGATAAATAATTTGGATTCGTCGATATAAATCATCACAGGAGGTATAAAGGGTCCGATACATTTGCGATAGCAAATCAGGCTGTTCAAGTCTACTATACAAGCTACCCACGGCGTCGTAGAGATCGATTTGACTGGTGGGCAGTATGCAAGATTAAATCTAGAAATACATTCAATGTTAGAGACCCAGCATACCAAGAGGACCAGATCGAAAAGTCCCAATACTTGGGACAACACTCAGATACAATGGATGTTGAAGATATTGTTGAGGAAAATAGAGGGGAGGAAGAGGTTGATACACAAGACTTAGCTGTCAACCAGGGGAGAAAGAGGCGTCTTGTCCCAAATCTTGAGGCAGAAGAAGAAGAAGAAGAAGAAGAAGAAGAAGAAGAAGAAGAAGAAGAAGAAGAAGAAGAAGAAGAATTTAATGGGGATGAGGATACAGATGAAATTGACGATGAAGATGTCACGCCCCAGTACAGAAATACGGAGACGGACTAGGCCAGCTACTCCATATGAGGTACGTAACGTCATACGACGATCGTGGCTGTCGAGAGACTAGGGGGTACATGCTACAATCAAGTCTCCTATGGTCCCACAGAGTTCTATGTCTCAATCAATCAAGTCACATCAGCAATAAAATGAACATTAAAGATAAAGCAGTAAGGCGTCCCTGACGCTTCATCAAAATGATCATGAGAGACTAGCTTTATAATTTAGCTATCTCAGAGAGTCAGGAGTACAAATTTATACACAGCTGCAGTCTGTTTATTTACAATTCTGTACTGACACAAAATATCATGTAATCCGGCTAACAGGTGCCGGTGGCTAAATGCCGCACAAAATATAAGCATGAGTGGTGGAGAAGAAACCCACTCGAGTCCCCGAACCGCCATGCTCCTAGTATGCACCATGGATGTCAGGGAGGAAGATCGTGTCCTCTGGCTCTGCTACGAGATCTGGCCAAACAAAACCAGCGGGGTCAGCCCCGAATAGCAAGTACCGCCAAAGGGGCATAAGAGTTAAGATTAAAAACCCAGATAATAGAATGATTGATAATAGTAATACTTATGCAACTATTATAGGGTAGCGCAACATCCTCGAACCCATATGGCACCCTTACAACCAAACAAGGACAAAAGGTGCCGCATGGAGTCGGGACGTGTCGTACTCTATAACTTTCACATAAGTTAAAAAGGTATAAACAATAAAATCTCCTGATCGTGACTTCGGTCGATAGCCTATCACAGCACAATAACCAACCCAACAATCAAACAAGAACATGGGTTGGATCATGTACCATGATAGACCATGTTCCTCAGTCATTCACAGAAGTAGCACTTCACAACCAGAATAAGTCTTCCGTTCATAACTTCGGTCCACAGCCTGTTATAGTACGATAACCAACCCAACAATCAAACAAGAACATGGGTTGTATCACGTACCATGACAGTCCGCTTCCCTCAGTTATTCACGGAAGGTAATAAGATACACGCAAGTCATTTTCGCGGCCAATCAAGTCTACGAGTTTCTAGTGGGACGAGGTTATCCTCGTATCATGTTATTTCAAAATCCTCAGATCGTATCTTTCCAGCAAGGCTAGCCAACCCAGGGGTTCGCGTAGACAGGTGTCATTGAGCACAGGTCCCTCGTAAGGCCACCTTGCCAAGACATATAATATATAGCAGGAATTAATCGGATACAGTCATCCGCTCGTTGCGGATGACACAGTATCTGTGGAGACCAACGGCGCGTCAAGACAATATCTCAAGGCGGCTGGTGTAACACGATCTCGGGATTTTGTCCTCCCCATGCATCTAGTATGTTTAGTTGCCTAATTTAACCCTAGGTGAAATCTTGGACTCACATGCTGTGGCCTGCATGATTATCCTCCTAAAGTCGTACTTTAGTACGAGTACCCCAAAGAGGATCCATGTCAATCAGTATGTCAACATGTGCTACCCTCCTTAGTGTAATGCATTATTGCAAATATGCCACGTGGAGTTACGAGTCATTTGTCGAGCATGAACAAGAACTGGGACATCCAGGTACATGTATCGGGTAGGAACACTTTGTTCTCCGGGGTCACATTAGTGCTCATATCATACTCGGGACAAAAGGCGTAAGGATATAAAATGGGCATAAAATATCTAATAAAATATCAAAATACAGGGTTATAGAAGAGCCAAGCTTAAAGAAATAAAAACCAAAGCTCCAAGAGCCAATGGTTAAGCAAGGGGGTCAGGGGAGCAGCGTAGGTAAAAAGTCACGCACGCTACAGGGAGCAGCGTACGTGAAAAGTCACGCACGCTACAGGGAGCAGCGTAGGTGAAAAGTCACGCACGCTGAGAGAGCAGCGTAGGTGAAAAGTCACGCACGCTACAGGGAGCAATGTACGTGAAAAGTCACGCACTCTACAGGGAGCAATGTACGTGAAAAGTCACGCACGCTGAGAGAGCAGCGTAGGTGAAAAGTCACGCACGCTACAGGAAGCAGCGTAGGTGAAAAGTCACGCACGCTGAGAGAGCAGCGTAGGTAAAAAGTCACGCACGCTGAGAGAGCAGCGTAGGTGAAAAGTCACGCACGCTACAGGGAGCAGCATAGGTGAAAATTCACGCACGCTACAGGGAGCAATGTAGGTGAAAAGTCACGCACGCTACAGGGAGCAATGTACGTGAAAAGTCACGCACGTTACAGGGAGCAATGTACGTGAAAAGTCACGCACGCTACAGGGAGCAATGTACGTGAAAAGTGACGCACACTCAAGGGAGTAGTGTACGTGAAAAGTCACGCACGCTCAAGGAGACACGCTTCCAACAGGAAGCATACTCAAGTCTGCGTACACACGCTAAAGAGCGCGTGCAGCTCAGTGTGCGTACGCTAAACAGCTCTGCACACTGCTCACTGTCTTCTCCAAACAGCAAGAACACCATGGTTGAACCCAAAGCTTCAAAATATCACAACTTGGCCATCCGAACTCCAAATCCGGATTTCTAAAGTTCCATCTTGGGTGAAATGGAATTCTCTTCCACATGGAAGCATCAAAACCCACAAAACCCCAACGAAAATAGATCAAGACCAAGGACATTCGAAAATGATTAAAACTTAGATCTACAAAAATCAAAGCTTCAAAATAGAAATTTCCAAGTTCTAAACTAGTATAGATTGAGGAGAAGAACATGTTTTGGCAAATAGTTTTGTAAGAAATTATTGACAAAATTATGGATCCATCTCTTGAGCAAGTTGGTACTTGCCTTGGTTGGTGGAGGAAATAAATGAGAGGAAGTAAATGAGAGGAGAGAGAATGAGATGAGTTATATATAAAGATCTTGGACCCATGGGTTCATGATGAACCATTGGTGAACCAAGAATAGGTTACCCAAATGAGCCAAAACTGTAGGCCCAAATGCAGAAAATAAATTAGAAAATAATATTTTGTCGAATACTTTTGGGAAATACATGAAGAAATACTGCATAATAAATATCGTATAAATTCAAGGTAAATATAATTTATCGGTTTACGTATTAAAATACGTATTCCAGGATTGGGGAGTGACATCTCTACCCTTCTTAGAAAAATTCCGTCCTCGAAATTCCAGCCAAGACAGGATAGTAAAATCAGGGCAAGCAAGGCACAATCATATACAAGTTAACCATCATAGCAGTTATTATCATACATCACAAAGTACAAAATAAGCAGGTGCCGATAAGCATAGAATCGTGTCAATAAGGTGCAAAAATATACCTTATTAGTCAAAAAAATGCGGATACCGAGATCTGATATCGTCATCGCGCTCCCAGGTTGACTCTCCCGAAGAGTGATGGTTCCAAGAAACACGGACAAGGCTTATCGTCCGATTCTTGAGTACCTTCTCTCGCCGGTCCATAATAGACATGGGTTGTTCCTCGTAAGTTAGGTCGGTACCAAAGACTAACTCAGAATGATCGAGGACATGACTCGGATCCGGGACATACCCACGTAATTGGGACACATGAAACACATAATGTATGCCAGTTAACGAAGGCGGAAGGGCAAGTCGATAAGCCACATCGCCTACCCGAACGAGAATCTTAAAAGGACCAACGTATCTTGGACTAAGCTTTCCCCGGGTTCCAAATCTGATGATACCCCGAGTAGGCAAAATCCGCAGAAATACTTGGTCGCCAACTCTAAACTCTAGAGGCCTACGATGCTGGTCTGCCCAATGACGATGTCGATCCTGTGCAACTCGAAGGCACTCTCTGACCAACTTAACTATCTCCACAGTCTGCGTGATCATCTCTGGTCCCAACAACTTCCGTTCTCCGACGTCGTCCCATGCCAAAGGGGACCTGCACTTCCTTCCGTACAATGCTTCGAACGGGGCCATCTGAATGCTAGCCTGATAGCTGTTGTTATAGGAGAACTCCACTAGATGAAGGTGGTCCTCCCAAGATCCGCCAAAATCTAAGGTACACGCCCGTAGCATATCTTCTAATGTCTGAATGGTTCTTTCTGATTGCCCGTCAGTTTGTGGATGATAAGCAGTACTGAATCTTAACTTGGTTCCCAAACTTTGGTGTAAGCTCCGCCAAAAATGGGAAGTAAACATCGTATCCCAATCTGATACTATACTAACCGGAACACCGTGCTGCCTTACTATCTGCTTCATGTACATTTCTGTTAGCTGTTCAGTAGTCTGTCCAACTCGGAAGGGAAGGAAATGAGCGACCTTCGTGAGTCGATCTACTATTACCCAGACTGCATTCTTGCCAGCCGGGGATCTAGGTAAACCGGTCACAAAATCTATCGTGATGTGCTCCCATTTCCATTCTGGGATAGGAAGCGGCTGTAGCAATCCTGCTGGTCTCTGCTGCTCGGCTTTCACCTGCTGACATACCAGACACTTGGATACAAATCTCGCTATCTCTCTTTTCATGCCATTCCACCAAAAGAACTGCCTGATATCTCGATACATCTTCGTTCCTCCTGGATGAATGGAGTAAATAGAACTATGAGCTTCGGACATAACTTCTTGCCGAAGGTCTCCACTCGGTACACAGAGTCTGTTTCCAAACCTGAGCGTACCATCTTCATGAATCACTAACTCCTTCCTACGGCCTGATTCACACTCCGACCGCAACTTCTGAATCTGTGGATCTCCTGCTTGTGCTGCCCTTATCCTCTCTACTAAGGTTGACTGAATCTGCATACTGGTCATTCTTTCTATATCCCTTGGCAAAACTACTTCGATTCCCATACTCTGAAGGTCTTCTAGAATATGCTTCTGCGAGGTCAAGATAAAGGCACTGTCTCTCCTACTCAGTGCATCTGCAACTATATTCGCCTTGCCTGGATGATACTGAAGATCTAAATCAAAATCCTTCAGCAATTCTAACCATCTTCTTTGCCTCATGTTCAAATCTCGCTGCGTGAATACATATTTCAAACTCTTATGATCAGTATAGATCTCTACCCGATCCCCGTATAAATAATGCCTCCACAACTTGAGTGAAAACACCACAGCTGCTAACTCCAAATCGTGAGTCGGGTAATTCTTCTCATGGTCTCGAAGCTGCTGAAATGTATATGCTATCACCTTTCCATGCTGCATCAATACACATCCAAGACCCTTTCCTGATGCGTCACAATATACTGTAAAGCCTTCCGCTCCTACTGGAAGCGTCAAGATCGGGGCTGAGATCAATCACTTCTTCAATTCTTCAAACGATGCCTGACAGCTAGCTGACCAAACAAACTCTGCGTCCTTGTGTGTCAAACGCGTTAAGGGCGCAGAGATCCTGGCAAAGTCCGCCACGAACCTTCTGTAGTAACCAGCTAATCCTAGGAAACTTTGCACTTCTGCAACCGTTCTCGGGACTGGCCAATGCTCTACGGCCTCAATCTTCTTCGGATCCACTGACACTCCTGCCCCAGAAATTACATGCCCCAGGAACGAAATGTGATCTAACCAGAATTCACACTTGTCGAGCTTCGCATAAAGTTGATGCTCCCTCAATGTCTGTAAGACAGTCCTAAGATGTTTCTCATGCTCCTTTTCACTGCTGAAATAGACAAGAATGTCATCTATGAACACCACCACAAATTTATCCAAATACGGCAGAAAGATGCGGTTCATTAAATCCATGAATACTGCGGGGACGTTGGTTAGTCCAAAGGGCATTACTAAAAACTCATAATGCCCATATCTAGATCTGAATGCTGTCTTCAGTATGTCTTGCTCCCGGACTCTTACTTGATAGTATTCTGACCGAAGATCGATCTTGGAAAAGACGCTGGCCTTGCTCAACTGGTCAAACAGGTCATCAATCCTTGGTAGTGGGTACTTATTCTTCACTGTTACTGCATTCAGCTTGCGGTAGTCGATGCACATCCTCGTCGACCCATCCTTCTTGGGAACTAGAATCACTGGCGCGGCCCAGGACGATTTACTGTCTCGGATGAATCCCTTAGACTTCAACTCTTCTTCATGTTGATACAACTTATCCTGTTCTGACGGCAATATTCTGTAAACTCTGTCTGCAATAGGCCTCGTTCCAGGGTTCAACTCAATGTTAAATTCTACCTCTCTGACTGGGGGTATGCCTGGGAGCTCATCAGGAAAGACGTCGAGAAAATCTTCGACCACTCTCGGAATCTGTCCTGGCTCTGACACTGCTGCTGAGATGACGCCTCCGGCCTGATTCTTCAAGGTTCGAGTAAAGATGAACTGCTCTATCCCAGGAACGCTGAATATGATCCTACCTCCTCTACAATCAATTGTCGCATGACTGTCTCTCAACCAGTCCATGCCAAGAACGACATCAAAATTCCCCATAGGGAATTCAATCAATGATGCGGGCAGTAAATGCCCACACACCTCCACCGGACATGAAAAGCGCACTCTGCTAACTTCTACGAGCCCATTGTCGGTGAGTATATCCATCCTCTCCGGCAATGCCTCAAACTCTAATCCAATCCGTGTAGCATATTGTGCAGAGATGAATGAATGAGTAGCGCCTGAATCAAATAATGCTACAGCGAGAAATGAGGTGACGAGAATTTTACCTGCCACCACGTTACTAGACGCTAGAGCCTCTCCCAAGGATAATGTGAGAGCCTGTCCCTGGCCCCGCTGAGCTCGTTGTTGCGGCCTTCCTCGACTATGCTGTTGCTGCCTTTGAGGGCCTTTGGCTTCCTGCGCCTGGTGGAACATCTGAGCCTGCGTTGGTAGACGCTGGGCTAGGGGCCTTACTGCTAATACTGGCCCTCCACTCGAGTTGCCACCGGAGCTGGCAATGCTGGAAACTGTTGAGCTGGCCCTCCTGGCCTCTGCATCACAGGACAAGTGGAGATACGGTGGTCTGAACTACCACACCTCAAGCATAAGCCATTCGCTGACCGGCACACCTCCCTCGTGTGCCCTATCTTCCCACAGAATGTACAGCCATGGGGTGCTCCCTGACGCTGTTGTTGGTTCCTCGGCTGCTGATGCCGAACTGGCGCTGTATTAGTTGACACGGCCGTCCTCCGCGGCGCTCCTGCATCATGAATACGTACATCGGGTGCTGGTGTCGACGTTCGCTGCATTGCTCCTCCTCCAACCTGGGAATGAGATCTCTTCTGACCTCCTGTCCTCGATGCCAACCTCTGCTGGGTAAGCTCGTGCCTCCGAGCGGCCGTCAAAACAGCGTCAAACGTCTGGTAGTCGTGTCCTTCCACAAGCTGTAATAGTTTCAAATGAAGTCCCTGCTGGAACCTCATAGCTTTCTCTGGCTCCGTTGCCACCATTGCTGGTGCGAAATGGCACAATCTGTAGAACTCTGCTGCATACCCATCTACGGTCTTGCCTGCTTGCTTGAGACTGATAAACTTCTGCTGGAGCTCATATCGAGCTACTACGCCAAAATACTTGGCCTTGAATCTTTCACTGAAGGTGGTCCAACGAACAGGGCGTCTTATACCAACTTCTTCTGATGCCCACCAGTCGCGGGCAAGATCCTGAAGTACTAATTTGACCTGATCAACCTTCTCATCATCTGGAACCTTGGCTGCCACAAGAATGTCTTCAATATCTTGAATCCATGCATCCGCAGTGATGGCATCCTCCGTGCCATCAAAATACCTCGGGTTCAAGCGACGGAACCTTCCTGATGCTCCCGAGTCAACCCCGACACTCCTCTCAAGAGCTAACTGAATCCCTTGGTTCAGCAACACGTTCTGCTCCTGCTGCTGGGTCTGTTGCTATTGGTGAGTGACAAGAATCCCCCGGATGATCTCCAGGAGTGCTACGACATCTGGTACTGCCGTCGCTGCTGGTGCTGCAGGAGTTTCAATAACCGGCGGCTGCACTGCCTCTGGTTCTATTTCTGCTCGTGTCCGTTCTGGGGAAGGTTCTCTCCCCTGCTGGTGCCCAGTCGAGCCATGCTCTTGCTGCTCTTCCTCTTGGGCCTCACCCGCTACTGAGAATGAAGCACCCCTATAGAGAAAGATATAAGATTATCAAGTCCGAACGAGGAAGATTTCGAGGATACAAGTCAGGTTAGAGATCAAGGCAAAGACAGAGAATTCGAAACAGAATTTCAAGGGGAACAAGTTTTGATTGAGACTCCTAATAATTCGCAATATCCCACAAGTCTGAAAAACAGACCTGCATGGGCCACCACTAAAATCTTGTCACGCCCCAGTACCGAAATACGGAGACGGACTAGGCCAGCTACTCCATATGAGGTACGTAACGTCATACGGCGATCGTAGCTGTCGAGAGACTAGGGGGTACATGCTACAATCAAGTCTCCTATGGTCCCACAGAGTTCTATGTCTCAATCAATCAAGTCACATCAGCAATAAAATGAACATTAAAGATAAAGCAGTAAGGCGTCCCTGACGCTTCATCAAAATGATCATGAGAGACTAGCTTTATAATTTAGCTATCTCAGAGAGTCAGGAGTACAAATTTATACACAGCTGCAGTCAGTTTATTTACAATTCTGTACTGACACAAAATATCATGTAATCCGGCTAACAGGTGCCGGTGGCTAAATGTCGCACAAAATATAAGCAGGAGTGGTGGAGAAGAAACCCACTCGAGTCCCCGAACCGCCATGCTCCTAGTATGCACCATGGATGTCAGGGAGGAAGATCGTGTCCTCTGGCTCTGCTACGAGATCTGGCCAAACAAAACCAGCGAGGTCAGCCCCGAATAGGAAGTACCGCCAAAGGGGCACAAGAGTTAAGATTAAAAACCCAGATTATAGAATGATTGATAATAGTAATACTTATGCAACTATTATAGGGTAGTGCAACATCCTCGAACCCATATGGCACCCTTACAACCAAACAAGGACAAAAGGTGCCGCATGGAGTCGGGACGTGTCGTACTCTATAACTTTCACATAAGTTAAAAAGGTATAAACAATAAAATCTCCTGATCGTGACTTCGGTCGATAGCCTATCGCAGCACAATAACCAACCCAACAATCAAACAAGAACATGGGTTAGATCATGTACCATGATAGACCATATTCCTCAGTCATTCACAGAACTAGCACTTCACAACCAGAATAAGTCTTCCGTTCATAACTTCGGTCCACAGCCTGTCATAGTACGATAACCAACCCAACAATCAAACAAGAACATGGGTTGGATCACGTACCATGACAGTCAGCTTCCCTCAGTTATTCACGGAAGATAATATGATACACGCAAGTCGTTTTCGCGGCCAATCAAGTCTACGAGTTTTTAGTGGGACGAGGTTATCCTCGCATCATGTTATTTCAAAATCCTCAGATCGTATCTTTCCAGCAAGGCTAGCCAACCCAGGGGTTCGCGTAGACATGTGTCATTGAGCACAGGTCCCTCGTAAGGCCACCTTGCCAAGACATATAATATATAGCAGGAATTAATCGGATACAGTCATCCGCTCGTTGCGGATGACACAGTATCCGTGGAGACCAGCCGGCGCGTCAAGACAATATCTCAAGGCGGCTGGTGTAACACGATCTCGGGATTTTGCCCTCCCCATGCATCTAGTATGTTTAGTTGCCTAATTTAACCCTAGGTGAAATCTTGGACTCACATGCTGTGGCCTGCATGATTATCCTCCTAAAGTCGTACTTTAGTACGAGTACCCCAAAGAGGATCCATGTCAATCAGTATGTCAACATGTGCTACCCTCCTTAGTGTAATGCATCATTGCAAATACGCCACGTGGAGTTACGAGTCATTTGTCGAGCATGAACAAGAACTGGGACATCCAGGTACATGTATCGGATAGGAACACTTTGTTCTCCGGGGTCACATTAGTGCTCATATCATACTCGGAACAAAAGGCGTAAGGATATAAAATGGACATAAAATATCTAATAAAATATCAAAATACAGGGTTATAGAAGAGCCAAGCTTAAAGAAATAAAAACCAAAGCTCCAAGAGCCAATGGTTAAGCAAGGGGGTCAAGGGAGCAGCGTAGGTGAAAAGTCACGCACGCTACAGGGAGCAGCGTAGGTGAAAAGTCACGCACGCTACAGGGAGCAGCGTAGGTAAAAAGTCACGCACGCTGAGAGAGCAGCGTAGGTGAAAAGTCACGCACGCTACAGGGAGCAATGTACGTGAAAAGTCACGCACGCTACAGGGAGCAATGTACGTGAAAAGTCATGCACGCTGAGAGAGCAGCGTAGGTGAAAAGTCACGCACGCTACAGGGAGCAGCGTAGGTAAAAAGTCACGCACGCTGAGAGAGCAGCGTAGGTGAAAAGTCACGCACGCTGAGAGTGCAGCGTAGGTGAAAAGTCACGCACGCTACAGGGAGCAATGTAGGTAAAAAGTCACGCACGCTACAGGGAGCAATGTACGTGAAAAGTCACGCACGCTACAGGGAGCAATGTACGTAAAAAGTCACGCACGCTACAGGGAGCAATGTACGTGAAAAGTGACGCACACTCAAGGGAGTAGTGTACGTGAAAAGTCACGCACGCTCAAGGAGACACGCTTCCAACAGGAAGCGTACTCAAGTCTGCGTACACACGCTAAAGAGCGCGCACAGCTCAGTGTGCGTACGCTAAACAGCTCTACACACTGCTCACTGTCTTCTCCAAACAGCAAGAACATCATGGTTGAACCCAAAGCTTCAAAATATCACAACTTGGCCATCCGAACTCCAAATCCGGATTTCTAAAGTTCTATCTTGGGTGAAATGGAATTCTCTTCCACATGGAAGCATCAAAACCCACAAAACCCCAACGAAAATAGATCAAGACCAAGGAAATCCGAAAATGATTAAAACTTAGATCTACAAAAATCAAAGCTTCAAAATAGAAATTTCCAAGTTCTAAACTAGTATAGATTGAGGAGAAGAACATGTTTTGGCAAATAGTTTTGTAAGAAATCATTGACAAAATTATGGATCCATCTCTTGAGCAAGTTGGTACTTGCCTTGGTTGGTGGAGGAAATAAATGAGAGGAAGTAAATGAGAGGAGAGAGAATGAGATGAGTTATATATAAAGATCTTGGACCCATGGGTTCATGATGAACCAAAGGGTTCATGATGAACCATTGGTGAACCAAGAATAGGTTACCCAAATGAGCCAAAACTGTAGGCCCAAATGCAGAAAATAAATTAGGAAATAATATTTTGTCGAATATTTTTGGAAAATGCATGAAGAAATACTGCATAATAAATATCGTATAAATTCAAGGTAAATATAATTTATCGGTTTACGTATTAAAATACGTATTCCAGGATTGGGGAGTGACATAAGATAAGGATAAGGATGAGGATGAGGATGAGGAGGATGATGATGAAGACGAGGCCGAGGATGAGAACGAAGACGATGATTAGGTTAAATATTGTTGTATATTAAAAACACTTCCAATTACGTGAATTAAGTTTGACCTCATAAAAGCAATTACGTGAATTCATATTTTTTTTATTCGATTATTTACTTATTGCAGATGGCACTCCTAGTCTTTTTCGTCGCGGCGGCACTCGTCTCCCTACTGGTGGTATGTATATTTTAGTTTAGTTTTTTTTATATCCATTTACACTTTTATATTGTTAATTATGTTTATGTGTTCTATTTACATGTCATGATGGCTGGCCGTGGTCATGGTGCTGGTCATGGGGGTGGTGGTGGTGGTGGTGGTGGTGCGGGTCGTGGTCGTAGTCGTACTGGTGCTGGTGGTCGTGGTCGCATTCAAATTTCCTGGGATGTGACCCCATCGAGCAAGCCCGACCCGGAGAGTACCTCGGGCACAAATGCATCCCGCCCTCGATCGACCACTTCATCGAGGCATGAGTCCGGATCTGCTAGCGGATCCGTTCCGCTATCGGAACCACCAGCAGCGGATCCACCAGGGGATACCCCAGTTACTGCACAGTAGGCCCCGGAGTACCCCCATACTCGGTTCCATCCGGTTACTGGGGAGTACATACGCGGACCCGCGAATCCTCCGACGGCACCAGAGAGGCCGAGAGGCGAGTTCTGACGAGAGCTATGGCCCGCGGGGACCTCGTAAGTAAATTTAAGTTAATTTATTAAATTTCTTTCATTTATTCAAGTTAATAATCCAGTCGTTTCTTCTTTGTAGGTTTTTTCCGTTTAATGTTGGCAGGGCCCTTGGAGAAATTATCAGGGCTAACTTTCACGGTCCCTACCTCAACTTTTCGTCGGTGCCCCCAAACGTGCAGTACGTCTGGCTCGACGAGTTGAGGGTATACATCTATATCTTCTGGTTAATTATTAGTTACTCTTTAATCAACCATTTTTTAAATTACGTGATAATTGATTTTCTGTGTTAGACAACGTACTGGTGGCCCCCCCATCGCGAGGAGGGGATCTGCAGGACCTACAGAAGCGCTTGCTCGAAGAAGATACGGGATATGATTCATGACGTAAAAATGGGGCATACGAGGCCGAATTGGATCCGGCAGGAGTGTTATGAGGACCTCTTAGGTATGATGGATACCCCTGCGTACAAGGAGAAATCGGAGAAGGCGAAGGTGAACCGATCTGCCGCGGGCCTTCATACGGGGGGATCAAGGTCCCACGCAGCGATACTTGCAGATCTGGTGAGAAACCGTAAATTTATTTCACTATCGAATTAGGTATTATTAATTAAAGGAGTTAATTAGTTTCTACGAAAATTTCGTATGCAGGCCCAACGGGCGGTGAAGGAGGGAAGGGAGCCAGAATCGGTCACCATGCACGACGTGTTCCAGCATACGCACAAAAGACGGAAGGACGGGAGCTTCGTCGACGAGAGGGCCAAGGAGACTGATATAAGTACTTATGTTTATGAGATTAACGTTAGAATTAAAAGTATTCGGATTATAACTTAGGTAAAGTTAGGATTCACACTTAACTTAGTGAAACATAGGATTTAGATTACAACTTAGGTAAATCTTATAATATAAACACATTCATTTGATAGGCTGCGTATCGTGAGGCCCTTAGTCGGGCTCAGTTAACTGACACCGAGGATGTCGGTGAAACGACGCCCTTCCGGATGCCCTCTTCTTTGGCCGCTCGGAACGACTTGTTCGTAGATACCGTCGGCAGCTTTAAGAAAGGGTTCCTGTACGGAGTCGGCTCCCTAGGGCCATTGCACATGACGACGCAGAGATTTCCACCGACACCGCCTTCTCCCGTGGCCCCGACAGACGATGATGTTAGGTCACAGCTTACGCAGCTGCACGAGGCGGTGTCGTCCTTGCGGGAGCAATTTGCCACGTATTGTCTGCCTACGTCTGCTGCTGCCGGTCCGTCTGCTGCTGCCGGTATGTCTGCTGATAGTGTTCGTCCATCTTCTACTGGTCCGTCGACTGCAGGTGTCGGTCCGTCTTCCGTGGGCCATCTTTCTTTCAACCCTGATGCCCCTGTGGTACCGCCTACGACTGTGACGTCACTCCTGGATCTCATGTCCGCATAGCAGCTACGCGGACTTTCGAGCAGTGTCTACGACGGCTTGCCTCCGTACCTTGTGGAGGAGTATATTCGTCGGTCGCATATGGGATTACCACCACCGGACAGTCGACCTCCTCCTTCTTAAAATATTGTATTAAGAAAATTTGGATTATTTGTGAGAGCTTTGGATTAATTGTGCTATAATCGGCTTATAGCACCGGATATTATGTTACTCTTTAGGATAATTGATGTTTATTTTCTATTAATTTGGTTTGGTCTGTGATTCTTGGATAATTGGTGTGCATTAAATTCGTATGTGCATATTTGGTCTATGTAATTCTTGGATAATTGGTGTGCATTATATATTTGGTCTGTGTGATTGTTGGATAATTGGTGTGCATTATATATTGGTTTGGTTTATGCATATATTTGTGAACAGGGAAAGTGCTGCAATTATTTTTTCCAAAAAACTCAGTTAGCGACGGACTAGTGACCGTTTAGCGACGGATAATCCCAGTTGCCGACGGTTTTTCGACGGATTAGCCGTCGCTATCTGGAGTTTTTAAACTGTTTCCAG
The DNA here is from genome assembly GCA_029216955.1 of Iris pallida. NCBI lineage: Eukaryota > Viridiplantae > Streptophyta > Magnoliopsida > Asparagales > Iridaceae > Iris > Iris pallida. The sequence continues at coordinate 172,200 of JANAVB010000345.1, forward strand.
GTAGCGACGGATGATCGACGGATTATCCGTCGGCAAGGTTCTGGTGGAAAAAACTTCGACGGAATAGCGACGGCCTATCCGTCGCCAGGGCGACTGATAATCAGCCACTAATCAGTCGCTCGTTCTAGCGACTGCTTAGCGACGGACAATCCGTCGACAAGGTTCTGGAAATACTTGACATTTCCAGAACCATGGCGACGGATAATCAGTCACTAATCAGTCGCTGTGGCGACGGTGTAGCGACGGATTAGTGACTACTCTTCCGTCGCCATGATGCTAGAAATGCCAAGCATTTCCAGAACCTGATCGACGGATAGTCCGTCAGCACACCGTCGCTAATCCGTCGTTCGTTACCGACGAATACCGACGGATGAGCGACGGAACGATACGCTCTGATACGCTGTTACGACGGGTTACCGACGGAATTTTACGTCGCTATTGTCTACACAGTTCAGTACTTAATAGTTGAAATGGACGACAGTCCGTCGGAAATACGTCGCTAATGCTTCGTATTGTGACGTCGACAAGCCGTCGCTATTCAGTCGCTTGACGACTATGTAGCGACGGACCGTTATTAGCGACGAGCTGATTGTCGACGAATTTTTTTGGCCAAAAACCGTCAGTGATCGGTCGCTAATACTAATTACCGTCGGATTGGCGACGGATAGGGCCGTCGCTAAAACGGTAAATTTTGGTAGTGGTTTAGGTACCCTTTCCCTGGCAGTAGTCTTGCCACATTTCAGCAGCTATGTTGTCACGAAATTCTTCCCACGCTTTTTTCACGCTTCTTTGTTTAGCTTGTGAACTATTTTACGTGAATTGTTCGAAGTGATAAACGCTCTCATTTTCGGACGTCGTCGTCCCATCCATGTCAACTTCAACGTCTAATCCATCATTAGGATCGACTCCAAGTATAAAATTATGCAAAATACAACAAACAATTACAAGATCAACTTGGGTGGAGAAGGAGTGAAATTTTTTGGATCCTAAGATGCGAAACCGATTCTTAAGTGTACCAAAGGCACATTCTATTTTGGTTCGCAATTTTGAATGCCTCCAATTGAAGAGCTCCTTTGCATTCCCAGGATCTCGTCCCTTTGTCTGGGATAGATGGTATCTCACACCCCGATAAGGGGCTATAAACCCAGGCATAGTTGTATATCCAGCATCAACTAGATAGTACTTGCCTACAACAATATACAAGACTAATAAGCTTCTATGTAACGAGACTCTATAAATTTTTTAGACTATTTAATATTTAATACCTTCAATAGTTTTAAGTCCATTTGGGGGAGGCCTAGAGAGGGCATCCTTCAAAACAGTCATATCATTATCTGACCCCTCCCAACCAGCTAACACGTAGGAAAACTTCTTATTGGAGGTAGCGGCAGCTAATACATTTTGTGTTAGTGTATCCTTCCTACCCCTAAAACGAGGGGCCTTTGATAAAGGCAGTGTGGCTTGGATATGGGTTCCATCTATCAACCCGATACAATCCTACAGTTGATTTAAGTATGTTAGTTAAGTAACTTACATTACTAAGAAAATAAGTAGTAAAAGTAGACTGTTTTAGGTAATAATTACCTGAAAATAAGGAAACCATTCACAATTTTGCCTTATTTCAATTGAAGTTTCAGGTCCAGGTTGCTTCATAACTAATCCACGTAGGTTAAATATAGACCCTAGTACAAGATGAAAGTATCTTGAAATCGTTTCACCCGATCTCACGAAGTCAACATTGCATACTCTGTTTTTTGACTTGTGCCCTAACATGTAAAGAAAGATTGCAACCTGTTCTTCGACACAAACCCAACGACTATCTCGGAGCGACCCATTTCCCCTTAGCATACGCACTAACGTATAGAAAGAAGCCGTGCTCATCCTAAGATAGGCTACGCATTTGTCTTTTCCTCCCCACAAAATTCGATACATGTGTGCATCTCTCCATTGTTGTCTAATCTCGGAAGGCTCCCTAGCAATGCCAGGTCGATAATCCTCCTCCTCAACCAACAAAGATATAACGACATTAATCACACTCATAGTACTAGCAACAACAACTAGTACCGTACGATCATATATATCCATCCTACAAAGGGGAAGCAGTGGTACATTGTACCAAAGTCATAAATTTAATATAATATTGAGTCAGATTTAACACACATTTCAACAGGAACTCGAGCATGCAAAGTCACAAAGTAAAAGACAAAAACTTGCACAGAAAGAATCAAGTCAGATTTAATACAGTAATCAAGTCACAAAAAGAATCAAATCGAAAAAAGAATCAAGTAATTGTTACAGTAATCAAGTCACAAAAAGAATCAAGTAATTGTTACAGTAATCAAGTCACAAAAAGAATCAAGTCACAAAAATAAACAGACTTTGGTACAATGAGAATCAAGTCACAAAAAGAATGAAGTCACAAAAAGAACTCGAGCATACAAAGTAACTCGAACATTTAAACTAAATGTACACCCAAAAATAAGGTACTTTCAGACATAAAAGACAGAAATTTGCACAAAAACAATCAAGTCCTTTTGTAAAATATAGTAATTGTATTTAACTTTAAAAAATAAAAGACTCAGATTTAGGATTCTTTTCATCGTAGGCAAATTAGCAACCTTTGTTACCTCTTCACCCATCATAGTGTGATGGAGAATGCAGAAAAATTAAGTATAATACAAGCAAGCTTCAGACTTAGACTCCTCTTCAACCAATCATCGTGTGACCAGGAATGCAAACAAATTTCAGTCCGGGTGTTTGGGATATCTACAAAAGTTCAAGGTTGCCACCTAAAATTTCCTGCCTCTTCAACCCATCACACAAGATAAGGAATGCTACAAAGGTCACTAACATTTGGTATACCCAAATACCTCCTGTTTCCCCTCCTCATCGTAGTCCAAGAATAGTCAGCTAATAAAGTAAGTAAATACATTATATTTACAAAAACTCGGACAAAAAATTACGTATATGATATAGATCTGACATAAAAATATATAGATCTAAAAAGATCAAACCCAATAAGACATTAAAACCAACAAATCTATGTTAAAAAATATAGATATGCTGGATGTACACAAAGTATTGCACAGAAATGAAATAAAATGAATACAATAGGTACCAAAAACCCACATTACAATACTGATAGATCTATAGATATGCTGGATGTACACAAAGTATTTCGTCAAAAGATTAGGTCAATAATATAGACCTCCCATAAATACTGATAGATGTATAATATCTAAAGGAATAAAACATTAAAACCAACGATTCCTTCTGGAAGCAGTATATACATATGCTCGATCTAGACAAAGTATCGCCTGGAAATGAAAAAAAAATTATAATTCGTATCAACCTCCACAGATCTTTGGGAAAAATAGTAGGAATATTTATTTTTCCTACTCGATCAGCAACAAAAATCTACAAAAACCCCAACAAAATTCACTGCATGATTCAGATCTAGCAGAAAAATATATAGATCTACAAGATCTGAACCGACAACGAACGAATATTTATTTTTCCTACTCGATCAGCAACAAAAATCTAAAAAAACCCCAACAAAATTCACTGCATGATTCAGATCTGGTAGAAAAACATATAGATCTACAAGATCTGAACCGACAACGAACGAATATTTATTTTTTCTACTCGATCAGCAACAAAAACCCGAACAAAATTCACTGCATGATTCAGATCTGGCAGAAAAATATATAGATCTACAAGATCTGAACCGACAACGAACGAATATTTCTTTTTCCTACTCGATCAGCAACAAAAACCCGAACAAAATTCACTGCATGATTCAGATTTGCCAGGAAAACATATAGATCTACAAGATCTGAACCGACAACGAACGAATATTTATTTTTCCTACTCGATCAGCAACAAAAATCTACAAAAACCCCAACAAAATTCACTGCATGATTCAGATCTGCCAGAAAAATATATAGATCTACAAGATCTGAACCGACAACGAACGAATATTTATTTTACCTACTTGATCAGCAACAAAAATCTACAAAAATCCCAATAAAATTTACTGCATGATTCAGATCTGCCAGAAAAACATATAGATCTACAAGATCTGAACCGACAACGAACAAATATTTATTTTTCCTACTCGATCAGCAACAAAAATCTACAAAAACCCCAACAAAATTCACTGCATGATTCAGATCTGCCAGAAAAACATATAGATCTACAAGATCTGAACCGACAACGAACGAATATTTATTTTTCCTACTCGATCAGCAACAAAAATCTACAAAAACCCCAACAAAATTCACTGCATGATTCAGATCTGCCAAAAAAATATATAGATCTACAAGATCTGAACCGACAACGAACGAATATTTATTTTTTCTACTCGATCAGCAACAAAAATCTACAAAAACCCAAACAAAATTCACTGCATGATTCAGATCTGGCAGAAAAATATATAGATCTACAAGATCTGAACCGACAACGAACGAATATTTTTTTTCCTACTCGATCAGCAACAAAAATCTACAAAAACAATATATTTTATATATCTATATATATATATATTTTCTTATATATATCTATATATATATATATATATTTTTATATATATATATATATATATATATATATATATATATATATATATATATATATATATATATATATATATATATATATATATAAATTAAAAAAATAATATATATATATATATATATATATATATATATATATATATATATATATATATATATATATATATATATATATATAGAGAGAGAGAGAGAGAGATCTATATATATATATATATATATATATATATATATATATATATATATATATATATATATATATATATATATATATGGAGGAAAATATAGAAAGCTGCTGGATCTACACAAATTAATAAAGAAAAATGCAAAGAGGAGAAATTTTGGGAAAAATAGCATGCATACTGTCAGTAGTCGAGAATGAACAGAGGGGGTGACCGCAAACCAACTGGAGAGAACTGAGTTTCCAGGCGGGAAGGAAAACACCGGACTGAACCCTCCTTTCCCAGCGTCTCCCTCCCACTTCCGCTCTCGAATGGTGAAAATGAGAGAGGAACGAGAGTTAAGTCGTTCCATTTCCCAAATTAAATCCCACCAACCCCCATCAACCAAACACCCGGACTTAAATTCCCTTCCCCACTTTACCCGAACTTAAGGAATCCAGGCCCACTTCCTGTTTAGCAAACAGGGCCTAATAGCATCATTAATAAGGCCCATCCCATTTTCTAGATTCTAGATTTAGAATGTAGGAGCTCATTTTGTAGAATAATAAGTCTCATCCCTAGTCCCAATTTCTACAATTTCGGTCTCAACCCATCCATGGGTGCTAAGGGTTGGGCCTCCCAATTGCTAGATTCTAGATTGTAGAAACTCGTTTTGTAGAATAGTAAGTTCAAATTTGGAGCCCAACTTTCTAGATTCTAAACTTTATATTATTTTTTTCCTACATTAAATTTTTTACCACACAATTTTTGGGACCGGAGCTCACTTTATCATTTCCTACTATTCTCATACAAACCCAATCCATTCTACATTTACCTTTTTTTTTTGAAATTTTGGGCTCCAAATTGCATTGGAGAGTCCCAACTACTAATGATGCTCTAAGAGAGGAGGAGGTCCCATGTTGGGTGCGGAGCAACCGGTTGTTCCAACGGCACCCCCACTTCCAGCTCCACTTATACCGTCCCTCCCTCCGCTGCCTCCGCTCCATCCTCGCCTACGTCGTCGTCGCCGGCGTCTTCCGCAACCCCTTCGTCGCAAGCAGCCTCCTCCACCGTGCCGCCGACGCCAACCCTTCCTTCGCCGCCTCCCTCTTCTCCGCCATGACCAACCACAACCCCTTCTCCTTCAACACCGCCATCGCCATCTCCGCCGACCCACTCTCCATCTACTCCCAAATGCTCCGCCGTCGCATCCCTCTCGACTCTCACACCTTCTCTTCCTTGCTTAACACCACCGCCGCCGCCACCAGGTCGCTCCACGCACACGCACTCCTCCTCGGATTCCGGCCCGATCCCTTCGTGCAGACCGTCCTGCTCACCGCCTACTCCCGACGCGGCTCTGCCGACCACGCGCTGTGGGTGTTCGATGGAATGCCGCACAGGAACGTCGTCTCTTGGACCGCCGCCATCTCGGGCCTCGCCGCCCTCGAACGTCCCGCGACGGTCCTGCGCGTCTTCGGCTCCATGAGGCCCCACGCCGTCCCGAACGCCGCCACCATGGTCTTTGCCGTGTCCGCCTCCGCCGGGCTCGGGTCCATGGCGTTGGCCCGGTGCCTGCATGCCTACGTCGAGAAGGCCGGGTTTGGAGGCCGCGTCTCCGTCCGAAACTCCCGGGCGCTGGTCCGGTGCCTGCATGCCTACGTCGAGAAGGCTGAATTCGTGTTCGTGCCATTATGGCACGGGTTATCCACTAGTCTATAATATAAAGCACAGTGAGTTTTTGGTCCGACCCATGTGCTTTGGTTCAACGATGATGAAAGAACTAAATTGCCCCTCTCTCTATAAGAGAGGAGGAGGTCCCATGTTGGGTGCGGACCAACCGGTTGTTCCAACGGCGCCCCCGTCTCCAGCTCCTCTTGCACCGCCCCTCCCTCCGCCGCCTCCGCTCCATCCTCGCCCACGTCGTCATCGTCGGCCTCTTCAGCAACCCCTTCGTCACAAGCAGCCTCCTCCACCGCACCGCCGACGCCGACCCTTCCTTCGCCGCCTCCCTCTTCTCCGCCATTACCAGCTCCAATCCCTTCTCCTTCAACACCGCCATCGCCATCTTCGCCGACCCACTCTCCATCTACTCCCAAATGCTTCGCCGCCGCGTCCCTCCCGACTCCCATACCTTCTCTTCCTTGCTCAACACCACCACCGCTGCCGCCGCCACCAGGTCGCTCCACGCATACGCCCTCCTCCTCGGATTTCGGCTCGACCCCTTCGTGCAGACCGTCCTGCTCACCGCCTACTCCCTACGTGGCTCCGTCGACCACGCCCTGTGGGTGTTCGACGGAATGCCGCACAGGGACGTCGTCTCCTAGACTGCAGCCATCTCGGGCATCGCCGCCCACAGATGCCCTGCGACGGCCATACGATCTTCGCCTCCATGAGGCCCCATGCCATCCCGAACGCCGCCACCATGGTTTTTGCCGTGTCCGCCTCCGCCTGGCTCGGGTCCTTGGCGCTGGCCCGGTGCCTGCACGCCTACGTCGAGAAGGCCGGGTTCGGAGGTCGCGTCTCCGTCCGGAACTCCCTGGCGCTGGCCCGGTGCCTGCACGCCTACGTCGAGAAGGCCGGGTTCTTGTCCGTGCCATTATGGCACGGGTTATCCACTAGTTTATAATATAAAGTACAGTGGGTTTTTGGTCCGACCCATGTGCATTAGTTCAACGATGATGAAAGGACTAAATTGCCCCTTTCTCTATAAGAGAGGAGAAGGTCCCATGTTGGGTGCGGAGCAACCGGTTGTTCCAACGGAACCCCCGCCTCTAGCTCCTCTTGCACCGCCCCTCCCTACGCCGCCTCCGTTCCATCCTCGCCCACGCCGTCGTCGTCGGCCTCTTCCGCAACCCCTTTGTCATAAGCAGCCTCCTCCACCGCGCCGCCGACGCCGACCCTTCCTTCGCCTCCTCCCTCTTCTCCGCCATTACTAGCCCCAACCCCTTCTCCTTCAACACCGCCATCGCCATCTCCGCTGACCCACTCTCCATCTACTCCCAAATACTCCGTCGTCGCGTCCCTCCCGACTCCCATACCTTCTCTTCCTTGCTCAACACCACCACCGCCTCCGCCGCCACCAGGTCGCTCCACGCACACGCCCTCCTCCTCGGATTACGACCCGACCCCTTCGTGAAGACGGTCCTGCTCACCGCCTACTCCCGACGCGGCTCCGTCGACCACGCCCTGCGAGTGTTCGACGAAATGCTGCACAGGGACGTCGTCTCCTGGACCGTCGTCGTCTCAGGCCTCGCTGCCCTCGGACGCCCCGCGATGGCCATGCGATCTTCGCCTCCATGAGGCCCTACGCCGTCCCGAATGCCGCCACCATGGTCTTTGCTGTGTCCGCCTCCGCCGGGCTCGGGTCCCTGGCGCTGGCCCGGTGCCTGCACGCCTACGTCGAGAAGGCCGGGTTCGGAGGCCGCATCTCCGTCCGGAACTCCCTGGCGCTGGCCCGGTGCCAGCACGCCTACGTCGAGAAGGCCGGTTTCGTGTCCGTGCCATTATGGCACGGGTTATCCACTAGTTTATAATATAAAGTATAGTGGGTTTTTGGTCCGACCCATGTGCTTTAGTTCAACGATGATGAAAGGACTAAATTGCCCCTCTCTATAAGAGAGGAGGAGGTCCCATGCCCCCGCCTCCAGCTCCTCTTGCACCGTCCCTCCCTCCGCCGCCTCCGCTCCATCCTCACCCACGCCGTCGTCGCCGGCCTCTTCCGCAACCTCTTCGTCGCAAGCAGCCTCCTCCACCGCACCGCCGACGCCGACCCTTCCTTCGTCGCCTCCCTCTTCTCCGCCATTACCAGCCCCAACCCCTTCTCCTTCAACACCGCCATCGCCATCTCCGCCGACCCACTCTCCAACTACTCCCAAATGCTCCGCCGCCGCGTTAACTCCCACACCTCCTCTTCCTTGCTCAACACCACAATCGCCATAGCCGCCACCAGGTCGCTCCACGCACACGTCCTCCTCCTCGGATTTTGGTCCGACCCCTTCGTGCAGACCGTCCTGCTCACCGCCTACTCCCGACGCGGCTTCGTCGACCACGCCCTGCGGGTGTTCGACGGAATGTCGCACAGGAACATCGTCTCCTGGACCGCCGCCGTCTCGGGCCTCGCCGCCCTCGGACGTCCCGCGACGGCCCTGCGCGTCTTCGCCTCCATGAGGTCCCACGCCCTCGAACGCTGCCACCGTGGTCTTTGCCGTGTCCGCCTCCGCCGGGCTCGGGTCCCTGGCGCTGGCCCGCTGCCTGCACGCCTACGTCGAGAAGGCCGGGTTCGAAGGCCGCGTCTCCGTCCGGAACTCCCTGGCGCTAGTCCGGTGCCTGCAGGCCTACGTCGAGAAGGCTGGGTTTGTGCCATTATGGCACGGGTTATCCACTAGTTTGATATAATTAAAGATTTAAGTTGGATTTGGACTTGATCAGCTCTAAGAAAAATAAATGGACTGGATGTTTGTCCTATAAAGAGGCTTTGTCAAAGTACGAAATCTTGTAGGACTTATTAATGAGCTGAGTCTGCATAGGCAACGTCCACAACCAAGATATTTATGATGTTTCCACCACACATCTTTCATGGGTCATATTTCATCTTTACCTGTTGCATTTCTTAGTATTCAAATATAATGCACTACCAAAACTTTTATTCTACAGGTTTTGCTTGATAACGAAAACCTTAGAAAGTGTAATTCACAAAGGTAAACGATGCTCATCAGTTATTGGATACTAGTAAGTAAAATATTTTTTTTTCTTTCTAATATTATCAAATATAATTTAAATATTTAAATTAAGATTTGTTATATATATATATATATATATATATATATATATATATATATATATATATATATATATATAAAGATTTATAGAAATTTAATTTAAATTTAATTATTTTGTTATGGATATATGTGAATAAAAGATAGGGTATTCGGTTATGCCGAAGAAAAATAAAAAAGAGGACATTCGGTTATGTGGAAGAAAAGAATAAAATGTTAAAATTATAAGTTTTCGTAATTTTTTAAATTAAATAATTGATGATATACATATGGTGTAGACGGCTCATTTTTTAGCCGTTTCGAAGCCGCATTATATAGTAGAAGATATTGCAATATGTGAATGGCCACAATTTTCGTTTATATAGTTTTTGGACCAAGGAATAATAAATAAATATGTATGTTGAAATAATATTTTAGAAATAGGTCCGATCAATAATTGGAGTGGATGTTTCACGCTAACAACTTCAATTAGTTAGGCCGAACTTGAGTGACCCTTGTGGTTACCGGAGAGACATAAGAGCCCTGACTGAGTGGCAAAAGATCAGTGGATCGAGCCACGATGACGTATTATTCCTTCCATTTATAATGGTGAGAGTTGGAGATAGTGGACCCAAAATGCATGCAACACAACGTGTATAAAGTCCCGAACGTTATGTCGGGCATCTCAAAGTAATTCGGTAGGTTGCACCTTGAATTATAGTAAAACAAGTGAAGAGCAACTCAAAAAATTTCAAAAGATAATTATGTATGGATAATAATATCATTTATACACACAATCTAAAACTGACCCACAATCTATATTAGTGTAATCTTCTCCTGCATGTGCACTCTTCTCTTTCTTTCTTTTTCTCTAATCATTAATTATTTATTTTATTCTTAATAAAACAAATATTTGAGGATCTTCTCTTTACATAACAGAAATAAAACATTCTGTCCACAAAATTCTAATTTATGTAACAAAATTCACACTTTTATTCTTTTGGATATCTTTTCTAACACTTGTATTATTTTAAATAGATCGCGACTAGCTATGACTATTTTCGCTTGACTCTTTAGTTACTAGTTTTCTATTTTATGGATTCTAGTTCGTATTATTGATATGTGTTTGGGAAGCTTTATTGCATTTCTAGCCATATAATACTCTTGAACATATTTGTTTGATATGGATTGAGATTAATATAGTCAATAGGACTTGACCGATAGATTGCTAGAGTTACTCTCGAGTCTACTGTGCAGTCGGTGTACTAGAGTATTTCATACGTGTAGCTTGTCATGTCAATACCTCCATTCTGTATTTTGGAAATGGGACGTGATACTGTTATACCTGATTTCCAGTCCATAAGTGCATATTGGAATTAGAATATCGACAACATACCAATTGCATATCCAAAATTTCGATTCATGTGAATTTCGGCAGATGGGTTAGATTTAAAGTTTTTTTTTTCCTTGATTGCTCCTGACTTCGAAAATTTTAGGAGACTTTATATGAGGATTTTCTAAGCCCTAAATAGGGAGCTAGAGGATTAAAGGATGCTTGGATGGTAATTGTGCTAAGAAGTTGTAAGGAAACTAAGGGAATTAAGAGAACATAAAGGAAGAGAGCTTGTTGGAAGTCCGGTAAGAAATTTTTTTGTACCGTATGGTATTATTGTACTAACTCTTAAAATTTTCTCTTGATTCAATAAAGTTATTCTTCATTTATTCGTCGACTTAGGCTGATCTGACTGAACCATTTGTGTCCTTCTTCATTTATTCTGGGAACTTCCTCTTCCTTCCCAGAATCTTGATAACAAGATAAAAGTGTTTCTCTAACTTTGATTAGGGGTAGAATTTTGATCAACAAGGGCATGTGACAGCCATTAAAAAAAAACCAACTAAATTATAGAGGGAAAGCAAATAGGAAGAGAACAATTGCTAAAAAAAATGCTTTCAATATTATTAAGGAATAGGCACATTGAGTGCTAAAATGTATGATATGTCTACATGGAAGTTCTCGAGACCTTGGTGATTGTCGCCATACAATTGTCTTTGGGCCTCGGATGAGGCAAGTATCTCACGGAGCATTGCGGAGAAAGCCGGTTGAGCCTGCAATAGAACAAGTTAAGACGAACATTTGTAAGTTCAAACTCCACAACACTATATTATTACGAGATGAAAATAAAAAAAAGACGCTGATCAATTTCTAAATTGCTTATATATGTAGTTCATATGAACTTCGATTGTTTATGTTTATCATAAGATTACGAGATTTGGGAGCAATACACACAAAGCTACGAAAACAAGTTTCCTAGCAGATTGGCTATTGGATGATAGAACATGACGATGAGCTGATGATTATATTAATATCTTGAGCATTATTGTGCAGAATGGCCTTACCTTAAGGTAAATTTAGCAAGGTAAGGTAAGTTGAAGATGAGTTACAACATGAAGTTATACAAATATGTAGCTCAAGCAAAAGAACTCACTTATAATCAAGGAGAAAGTAATGCAGGAAGACGGAGATTTCAAGTTTCGCTAGCTCGTTTCCAGGACACAGCCTGCTTCCTCCTCCGAACGGAAGGTAAGTCCCTGCTTTTGGTATGAATCCCTAGACCGACAAAAAAAAAAAACGTATTGTAATTCACCTTCTTGATACGTTGACGCCTATACGAAGAACTAGAGAAATATTATGATACTTACATCCCATCTGGATGGATTGAACTCTTTAGGATTAGGATATACATGAGGGTCCATGTGAACACTCCTGTACCACATCTGAATTTTCCATCCCTTCGGAACTAAATAACCTGTGAAGAACATACATTGCTAGAGTAACTTGAAATCATGTACTGAGAATCGAAGAAAGAAACGGAAACGAATCTAACCGTTGATGTTAACATCAGTGGTTGCTTGCCGAAAGGCAACAAAGGAGATGTTCACAATACGTAGTGTCTCATCGATGACCTTTACCAAAATAGCAAAGAACAGTCTCATTAGTAATGTAAAGCTTCAATTCCTAATAGTTAGGTCTCTTACATGTATATGATCTTTACAGAAAAACAGACAAACCTTTGAAAGATACTCCATTTTCCTAACCTCCTTAAGCGTTAGGCCTTTCTGTGTAGGCGGCATGTTCCTTTTGATCTCTTCTTGCTCTTCCTGGAAATCGTTAGCGAGTAACCAATGGTTCAGAAAGTTCCTTCTATATTGAAATCGACATGAAAATGAAATACTATACTTATGTTATCCCTTCTATGTATGTACCTTGGCCTTTTTGTAGATTTCTGGGTGATCTTGTAGTAAGACGGTAGCCCACATTGTGATATGGCCAGAAGATTCATGACCGGCATTGAGGTACATAATCAAGGTGTCGATGACCTCCTCATCGGTCAATTTTCTCCCCATTTCTCCTTTGACATCCATGAGATTGTCCATCATGTCCTTCTCTGCTTGAAAAGGATTTTTCGACCTCAAAGCCCTTCTGTCATCAAGGATGGATTGGAGAACTCTCACCAACACTTTCCGAGCCTATCACGCATAAAATACTTAAAATTCCGGGTACTTGACAATCATATTTGAATTATACCCTTGTGCATTACAACAGTAAAATTATCAATATGCTCAGATCTAGTGAAAATTAATGTATCCTATATATTGAAAAGTTCATCAATGGACCTCTATTCCCCGACCGTATCCATAAAAACTTACCAATAACAACTGATAAAGTTGACAATATATAAGTTCCTCTAACTAAATTTTCTCCGTCTCTACTTCTCCCCGCAGTTAACCAATACACGTTAACGATGGACTCAAAAACTCTAGTAGAAAATACAGGAGTAGCTTAAGTAATTGCACGGTGACATTTAATTCCTTAAAGTATGAATTTTCTCTGTGACAGAAACTTATAGAACTCAAAACACAAATATAAAGCTAATAATGTACAACTTGCTAGGCATTCCATTTAAAAAGGATAGGGTTTGTAAATGGTGGTTGTTGTTTTGGTCCTACTAGTTTGGTGGAAAATAGCCCTCATCTTATAGATGATGAAGTGGAGAAAGGAGCCTCTGGTCTGTCCACCAGAGCTTAGATTCGAGACGTAACAAAATCTTGTAAAGTGAGGGTAGGACTCGAGAATAGCTAGGACAACCAATAGCCCCATCCTATCCGTGTCTAATAACTTAGGAACAAGAGGAAACATGGATGTGGTGCAAAATACGATGCAACAATCAGAAGCTTAAGAACTGTAGAGAATAATTGTTGTGTGTTTTTTATTGATGGGCTACTCAACTGCTTATAGGAAGTCTAGCTCCTCTTCATATTACATTTTCCAATGTGGGACTAAATCCCTTATTAGTTCTCAACACTCCCCCTCAAGATGGGCGATAGATATTAATCATTCCCATCTTGTTACATAGCTTCGACAGACTTACTGAACTAAGACCCTTAGTCAGACAGTCTGCCACTTGTTCTTCTGAGCGAACATGATCAATCTTCAGTATCCCTTGTTCCAGCTTTTCTTTGATAAAGAATCGATCGATCTCGATGTGCTTCGTTCTGTCGTGCTGAACTGGATTGTTAGCTATACTTATTGCAGCTTGACTATCGCTCAGAAGACGTAATGGTGCTCCCTTGTCCAGCTTCAACTCTGTCAGCAACGCTTTCATCCACATCAACTCCGACACTCCTAAAGCCATTGCTCTGTATTCTGCTTCAGCTGTAGACCGTGCTACCACAGACTGTTTCTTGCTTCTCCATGAGACCAAGTTTCCTCCTACAAAGACACAATATTCCGTGGTAGACCTTCTATCGTCTATGCAGCTCGTCCAGTCTGCATCGCAGTATCCCTCAACTTCTATACATCCATTCTTCTTGAACCATAGCCCTTTCCCCGGCGTCCCTTTCAGATATCTCAAGATCTGAAATACTGCATCCATATGACCCGTTCTTGGATCATGCATGTAGCGACTTACTACACTCACCGCAAATGAAATATCAGGACGAGTGTGTCCCAGATAAATCAATCTTCCTACAAGTCGTTGATATCTTTCACGATCAACTGGCTCTCCTGCTTCTGCTCCCAACTTGCACTTCTGGTCAATTGGAGTGGCTGCAGCTTTGCATCCCAGCATCCCTGTCTCCTTCAGCAGATCTAGTGTGTATTTTCTCTGTGAGAGAACAATTCCTTGTTCGCCTTCACACACCTCGATACCTAGAAAGTACCTCATCGCTTCTAGATCCTTCACTTCGAACTCCTTCGCGAGTTTTGACTTCAGCTTAGCAATCTCGGCTTCATCATTACCTGTAATTACTATATCATCCACGTATACAGCAAGTATAGTGATGTGACCTCTTGCATGCTGAAGAAAGACCGTATGATCTGCATTTGCTTGATAGTATTCCATGCCTCTAACAGCCTTTCTGAATCTGTCAAACCAGGCTCGAGGAGATTGCTTGAGCCCATATAGCGACTTCTTTAGTTTACACACTTTTCCATGCGACGTCCCTCCGTCTGATTCTGTAGCATAGCACCCTGGCGGGAGTTCCATGTACACTTCTTCTTGTAGGTCCCTATGGAGAAAGGCATTCTTCACATCTAATTGGTATAGCTTCCACCCATAGTTTGCTGCAATGGAGACCAGAGTCCTTACGGTACTCATTTTCGCTACTGGAGCAAACGTCTCATCATAGTCGATGCCATATGATTGTGTGTATCCCTTTGCAACCAACCTCGCCTTGTATCGTTCCACCTTTCCTTCTGACGTCTCCTTTACTGTGTACACCCATTTGCATCCCACAGTTTTCTTCCCTTTGGGTAATGGAACCAGCTCCCACGTCTTATTTTTTTCCAGTGCCCCAAGTTCTTCCATCATCGCAGCTTTCCACCTTGGATCTTTCTTTGCTTCCTGCCAACTTTTGGGCAACGAAGTAGAGTCTAATGATGCGAAGAAGGCTCGATAATTCAAAGAAATATTAGAATAAGACAGGTAATTGGCAATATCATGTTCATAATTATTAAAACGACTAGGAGCCTTACCCGTATTGATGCGAGAAGATCTCCTTAAGGGAGCAATAGGTGGTGGAGAGATCATACCATCAGAGTCAGAGAGATCCGCATCAGAATCAGATTGATTCTGTGCGGGGGCAACATCTTCAAGAGTTGGAGCAGGAGTAGACGAGGGACTTGGTACAGAAGGCACAGGGCACGGTACAGGCACGGTACTGGACTTCTGCTGTCTCCTTCTGTAGACTTGGAGCTCCTTTTCCATTGTCTGCTGTCAGTTTATCACTGATCGAATCCATGGCGTCTTCAACTGTGATTCGTCGTCGTCGGCGGCTTCGTCGTCGTCGTCATCTTCGTCGGCTTCGTCGTCGTCGTCGTCTTCGTGTAAAGTCGTCAACAGAGACCTTACGAATGCGCGGTTAACATGGCCAACACCGACGTGCGCATGGAGATCCTAATTTGCAGATCGAGAACGGAAAACAAATAAAGCATTTGTTGTTCCGGAGGGCGTAATCTATGAACAGAAGGTGCAAATAAAGCATTTGACAGCCAACCGTCGTCGAAAAACAACCCACATAATCTCTCTCCCAAAATTAGGGTTTTTTTTTTGAAAAAAAAGGAGGGGGGGCGTCGGGGTCGGGGGTGGGGGGGTTAGGCGTTGGGGGGGGGGGGGGCAGGGCGTCGGGGGGGGGGGGGGGGGGGGGGGGGGGGGCAGGGCGTCGGTGGGGGGGGGGAGGAACTGCTGGGGGGGGGGGGGGGGAGACCGCCGGTGGGAAAGGGGGGTACTGCCGGTGGGGGAAGGGGAGGGGGAGATAGAAAAAAAAATTTATTTTTGGTTATGGCTCTGATACCTTGTAGAGAATAATTGTTGCGTGTTTTTTATTGATGGACTACTCAACTACTTATAGGGAGTCTAGCTCCTCTTTATATTACATTTTTCAATGTGGGACTAAATCCCTTATTAGTTCTCAACAAGAACAAAGTGAAATTAAATGTGGAAGACATTTAATCTTTTATTGAAACAGTTATATGATCATCATGAATCTAAAGGAGATATTGACGACATCTAGATTCACTATAAGCTACTGATCATGTCGGGGTTTTCATCTACACGGGACAGAGCTGTCGAGTAAGAAAAATGGCAAGATGCTTAGGACATGGCCTATTTGGATATGTGAGAGTGCATTGAAAGTAACTTGAAAGTGTCATTTTCCTTACAACTGACTGTTGGCGTAGGTGGTTTTAGTATTTTATCTCTCTTACAACTCCATGCAAGTGGTTGTGATATGACATTTTATTATAACTGAAAATGTCATTTCTTCTCAGTTGTAGGAGAAATGGATTGCAACTCTACTGCCATGCCCTCTACTTTTTTAGTTCTTATCTATACTTTCATGTTGTCATCCAGACAAAATTATTTGAAACTCCTCACTTATTTGGGGGGGGGGGGGGGGGGGGGGGGGGGGAGTGACACATTCATATTTTCATTGCAAGTGCACTGCATTACAACATGTTAAAATTAAAATGACACCTTCGCACATTCAAGAAGCTACAAAGAATCCAAAAAACATGCTTATATGTAAAGATGTTTATATGTTGAAGTGTTGTCATTATGGTTTTGAAATATATAATTTCGACAAGGAAAGGAAAGATGATATAATTAGGCATGAGGCCGTACCTTTAGTGCTCTATGATAAGCGAAGCCGGGGAGGTTGATCGCCATTGCCCTCATTCCGTAGTTCAGATCAGTGTATACCCTCTCCAGGTCCCCGATCACGCCATCACTCTCGGAGCTGAGAAATATATGCATAATGATTCTGAAGGTCAGCCTCCGCAGCTCGGTGAGGAACTCGAGCTGGCCCATCCCCGACCACCTGTCCAGAGTCGACACGACAGTCTTCTCGATGAACCTGAGGTACGTGGAGAGAGCCTCGTAGCCGTTGATGGGCGCCGAGGTTAGCTTCCTTAGCCGCCTGTGCTCCTCCTGGCTGATCCCTATGAACGACTTCTTCCCGACGAGCTCCACGGTGGCCTTCGGCCAACCGGGCACGAACCGCTCGTCGTCCATCAGGACTTGCTTGCAGGTTTCGGGCGTTGTAAGCATGATTGTCGGGCTCCCAAACATGAAGGCTTTGTATATTCCAGTGCGTTTGTGTCTGGAATTTAGGAATGAGATGATTAAGTGGTGCTGTAGCTAGAAAAGTTACAGTATTGTTTGATGTATGTTGTGAGAAGTAGATTGTAATTTCTCTGGTCAGAACCACGAGAAATTATTCAGTGGGCTGAACTCACCGTGCACCTTTCATGCCATTACATGAAAATGAGGAGAATTATTCTGCATGCACTCATTTTCATGCCATCAAGTGGATGGCATGAAACGTGCACAGTGAGCCCGGCACATTGAAAAATTTCTCCACAACCATAGTCATGTTTGGAAGTTTTCAGTGCTTGACGCAAACAGACTTCCAAGATACTTCATGCAACATACTGATGTAACAGTTCCACATGCACAGAGATGCTCAGAGTTAGATTGATATACAAAACACTGGTATATATTTCAAAAAGACTACTGAAATAAAAGAAAACCATAGGGAATGATTGGATGTTTTCATCTTAAAAATCCAGGTTTTGTCATATTTCTTTGACTTGAAGAGTTCAGGATTCCCATATTAAGATATTGTCTTGTGTTTGTTTCATCTCTGTTCACTTAAATGATAAACTTAAAAAGTACTCAATCCACAGTCATGGAAAATGTTGACGTTTAGATTTCCATATTGTCCAGAATAAAAGATTTGGGTCTCGTCCTAACTTTTGACTTGGACCTAAACGCAAATTACAAAATATAATTCCTAAAGGGTTACTAAGTTTTAATGTCTCGTATAATATTCAGAATTTACGTTGACAACTCCATTTTGGATGGCCAGCCCAAATCAACCATTAGAACAAGACCAAAATCCTCTTCTCGACAATACGTAGCCCTAAACGAGATCCTAAAACTAAATAACTCACCTTTTACTAATGTGAATATATCTTGGTTCGTTGAACGCTAAAATTAACACCTGATGGAAAATGTTTTTGATTTTTACTAATGTGAATATCTTGGTTCATGGAACCCTAGAAATTCCCTATATTGTATGTCCACTTCCCGTAAGGTGACTTACACGTCAATTTTAGTTGCAGAAAAGGCACAACCTCTATTAGCAAAAGTGATGGATGCACCGAGAAAGCTAGCTAGAGACGTCCTACCAAATAGACACTATATAACAGCTTATAAGCAAATACCCAATCCACCAGCTAAATGCCCATCGCCCACTTGAACACCAGGGCCACTCTACACCTTCTATTCCTCTTTATATATATATTTTTTTAATATTGCAACTAGAGAGTAGAGTAAGAAATACCAACTAGAATGAGAATAATGCAAACTCAAGCTAGAACACAAGTAGAAGAGTACAATAAGGACCCATAATGAATTTTCATCCAGACCCTTCTCCACTCCCATAATTGGTCCATTACTGATGACATCAACCATACATTATATATACATATATTACTAGAGTTTTAAAGTTTTCAAGATGAACAAAGATATGTCAAAAAAATAAAAATCAAGTAACAACTTCTATAGGATTATGCTTGCCATTATTGGTTAAGCCCCACCTTAACTTGGGTTTTGGTCACCAACCCTTTGGATTATGCATTTATATTACATTTGACCACCATACATCCATTCCCAACCATGCAATGATGTTTTAATATGTTAATTGTTAATCTTGGGGTATCAATCAAGGGCCCGGCTATACACACCCCAAACTTACTTAGCACACCCTATTTTCTAAATTTTTTTTTTTCCTATGTTACCCTTGCTGAGCACACCCCATGCTCCCCTCTCCTCCCCTCCGCCGACACTCCTCCTCCTCCTCCGACCCTCCCCCCCTCCGCCGACCATCCCCTTGCTCTCCTCCCCTCCCGCCTGCTCCGCCGACCCCACCTCGACCCGCCTCCTCCTCCTCCTCCCCCCCCAACCCCCCTCCTCCTCCCCCCCGCTCCCCGAACCTCGACGGCCGACTCCATAAACTGTTGTTGAAAAAAATAATTAAAAATAATTTGGGTGTATTCACGGGTAGGTTCGTCCTTGGTTTGTCGACCTCACAGAGAAATGTTCGACCCACGACAGTCGAACTATAGTGTGTACGTTCGACCAACATATGTCGAACATAAGATGGCATGTTCGATTATAACATGTTCGACCAGTGTTTGTCGAACTGAAGAAGACATGTTCGACCCGCATTTGTCGAACGAAATAAGACATGTTTGACAAATATTTGTCGAACGGACCATTGCCCGTTTGACCAGTATTTGTCGTGCTCATCGCAGAATATGGGGTGTGCTAAGCAAGAGTAGAATAGGAATTTTTTTTTTAAAAAAAAAATAGGGTGTGCTAAGTAAGTGCTGGGGTGTGTATAGCCGGCCCCATCAATCAAAAACCATAGAACATCAAGTTCTCACATTTAAAGTTAGAATCTAGACAATAACCTCTTTATTGTCCATTGTGCGGTCTTCTTCTCTTCACTCCATGTATGTTGGATGTATGCGGGCTGCATGTTTCGTCTTGAATGGACGAACATGAACAAGCAAGCTCAAGAAAGACGCCGTCTAACCTCACTCTTCCTTCGGTCGTCTCACCTCACCATCGTTTCACGTGTCCTTTTGGTTTCTTGAAAAGGAGCAATATCAAAATGGCTTGTCAAGAGCGCCGAGGCTACTCAATACTATCTATTCTCAGACTTCCACATTATCATCTCAATCCATTGCTTCCTCACTAGCTCTTGCACCCTATCGATTACCTCACTGTCGCTCGTCTCACTTTGATATATATCGTCTCGAATTGCTCGACTGAATTAGGAGTCAGAGAAGTCAGGGTCCCGCGATCATTAAGAATCTATTATAAATAGTGCCTAAAAGAAAAAGGAAGAAGTGCATTGCATTACTTTTCCGTTTCCGTAGAGAGAAAAAGTCATTAAGCATTTACTAGTACGTGACCGGGAGAATAGTATGGAAGAGGTTGTCCTAGGCTTGACCAAGTGCCGTTATCAAGGATTAGATGCAAAAGTCCCACAAAAAACATGCCTAGTTTTACATATAAAGTCCTAAAAGAGTTTAATATATACACATTTTATGAATCGTGTAATTTTTGGATTCGTGTAATTTTTGGATTAATCATATTTTGGGTCCCAAAAATATTTAAAAATTAGCATTTCGGTCTTGAATATGTCTAGTATACGGATCCTAAGATGACGTTTGATCCCTGTAGACCATCCAAATATGTTAATAATTATAAATTGAATTAGAATTCAAGAAGGACAAAAATATTTCTGAAATTCTAAATCGAATTAATTCTAAAATATTCAAATTTGGATGGTCAACCGTCATATTAGAACCAAAATTCTAAGTTGGATATCTTCATGCTCAAAATGCTAATTTATGAATATTTCTCAGAACCAAAGTCTAATTAACCCATTATTTTTCAACAAATATATTTTTAAAACCCAACATTTGTCTATTATTGAAAACTTTGGTCCATATTAAAAATCAAATGCAACTTTGCTCCAAAAACTCCACAAGTTTCTCTATTTTCACAAGACAGCTCGTAGACTAGTACTATGTTGTACATATCTTTTGCTCTCATGCTTGTATGATTAAACAATACGTAGCAAAATATCTGATCTATTGACACTGTTAACACTTGAGTAAAACTAATGCTGCAAATTTGTTTTTCTATGTAAATATTTTACTATACATTTGTCATCTTGCTTGCAAGCTAAATATTGTTCTTTATATATAGGACAAAGTGCAATTCTGATAAGAAAATTGAATTTTTCTTATAAATTATAATGATCCAAAAGCTTTGGTTTTGTCCCTACTAAATCCCCACCTTGAACTTGAGGACGACTCAGTCTACAGTCAGAAGAAGACAAAATGGGGCAAGCTGCCATCCTATCCAAACTGCTCATTTTCTCTGCAACCAAAAGAAACACCTATTTTTGGAAATACCAAAATGTCGTTTTCTTTGAGAGAGCACTGTCAGCTGCTACTATGTTTTTTCCATCTTGAGACTAAACATTCATACAGAGTAATGCTACCGTTACAACCAAATGCTTATAACTCTCTTACAACTTTCACCCATTGCTGAAGCACATGGATGAGTGGTTATAAGAGGGTTGTAAGCATTTGGTAGTAGACTTAGCATTATTGTTCTATATAAGGATTAAAATGAGAAACCCACATAAATCACTAAGTTCTCTAACAACATTAAAAAAACAATAAATTAATATATACTATTATAAATAAGAATATCGGTGTCATACCACCCGTACGCAGTAGATCGCACTAACGTAACGGTTCTTTATTGGAGATAGTGAGATCCGATGCTACCAGCAGGCTTGGACCAATGGAGAAGGTCACATCAGCCTCAATCTACAACGTGGTTTCTTTCTCAGTTCGTCAGAATTTTTCATAATAAGAAAAGTTGTATTCATCGTGAATTCTTTTTCCAAATATGTCGTTATATAACTTAATAATTAAAATTATTCATTAAATTTAATAAGTACAGCTAAGTAATTTCGTACAGAATTTAAAAGAAAATATAACTTGCTCTTTTAGTACTTTTTTTTCAAGTAAAAAATAATTAATCACCTACGTATATATACAAGTTAAATATAATAAAAACAGTAGTGACACTGACAACATGACCTAACTTGTCTATCAACAGGTAAAAAAAATGTTATCAGAGCTTCTTTATCTAAAACTAAACATGGTATTAGAACAATGAAAACGAAATATCTGCTTCTTTCTTTTTTCCGGAGGGAACCGATAATGTAAAAGCCTATTTTATGCCATTATTCGAGAAAAAAATGGTATAAATGCTAAACAGGGAAGGGGGGGTCCGGGAGAGGAAACCATTCTCCCATACAGTGTCATAAGATATCTGCCATAAAACTCTTAGGGTTATGGCAGAGAGAGTGTAGCGAGTCCGACGAGCGGCTAAAGAGGGATTCACGGGACTTACCCCGTGAAGACCAATACTGCTATTAAAAAATGAGCTACAAGCTCCGTTTTTTAATAGAGATACATTCATACCAGTTGCATTATTCAAATAGAAATAGTCTTCTTGCCAAAAAAAAATCACGAGGAGAAGACTATATTTCCAAAAACTACCAAACTCGTACTAATCCAAAAGGAAGACACTATTTGAATCGCGGTTTTGGACCGCATTTTCTGACCGTCCGTCGTATCAGCGTCCCATTGACAGATCAACCAGTAAGGAATCCAAGCAAATAGAAAAGGGTCAATGGAATGCTAATACGTGGCCCACGGTCACAGTTTACGGTCCAGCACCGCGAGCCAAATAGCATTTTTCAATCCAAAAACCAATTAACTCAAGCTAACATAGATATTCTAGAGAGAAGACGAAGAAGAAATGGAGTGACTGACCGTTTGACGAAGGAGCCAATGAAGGAGTCCGGGTCGTGGGACTTGAACGCCCGGAGGAAGGCCCACATGTTGCCCATCACCGGCCAGCCGAGGTCCCCCGGGGGCAGCCGCCGCCTCCTCTCCCCGCCGAGCCCCCGGTACTCGTACACCCAACCGTTCACGCCGCCGAGCAGCGCGACCAGGCACGCGGCAGCCGCGACTAGTACCGCCAAGTAAGAGCATGACTGCGCCATCATCGTACTGTCAGTGCCACTAGTAATGCTACTACTACTATTCGTCATCGTCATCAAGAACAGCATCATTGCAGCTGGCGGTGTGCTCTAAGAGTCATGCTCATGCATGCATGGTGTAGCTAGGTAGGGGTGTACCTATGGTCCTATGGCTATGGATATACATTGTACTGTGTGTGGTTTGCCATATTTGGAGGGAGGGGGCCGGGAGACTCGGAGGGGATGGGAAGGGCTATGGAGTGGAGGAGACTGGGGAGGCTCTCTCTCCACTTCTCTCTATGTGTGCACTAATGGGCTTTTTAACTTTGATGCTTAACGTCCGAGCTCTCTAGTCCAGTGGTATTAGAGCGGATACCAAGAGGGACTGGCAGGGTTCGAATCTTCCAATTGTGTGTGTGAGTGGGACTTCAAAAAAAAAAACTTTGATGCTTAACTAACCACTTGTAGTCAATGACTGGTCACACCCTCTACCAGAAATTATTCTATGTGCCGCACACACCGTTCACTATTCATTCGTCCTCAATCGTTAGATTGTATGTGAATGTGTACATATATATATTTTTAAACAATCTAAACGATTGACATAGAAGGTGTACGATAAGTTCTAACTTAATTTTTTAAACAAAATTCTACCCAAATGTTTGTGTGGAGCTTAATTGGCTAGACCCTCCAGTTTGACAGCTTAAATGACTCAATTCTGACTACGGATCGACCTTCGCATTAAAGTCGACAAGATGTCGCAGGGGACGGTAGCCCCCTTTCCCGAAGGGGCAGGGATTCGGATACGGTAGCCCACGAATTTTTTCCAAAGATATGCCGAGTATTTCATACATGTAGTTTTTTTTTCTACAGTGTCCGGCGTAACGTTCGAATTTTTTTGTATATATTGTATTGTATGTCTTTTGGGCCCACTGTCCCCTAATTAACTTATTATAAATGGAAGAAATAATATACTCATGTGGCTCAATCCACTGATTTTGTGCCATCCAGCCAAAAATTTTAAGCCTGCTAACCACAAGTTCACTCATTCGACCACATGTACTTAAGTCGTCTTAATATCTTATGTCTATAATAAGGAGTACTATATATGGTGTAAATTGTAAATAAATTTCATAATATAGTAAAAAAAATTGCTTGCAGTGGTAGTGGATGTAGCTTCTTGATTTGAGAACTGAACCAAATTGAATTCCGTACGTTCTTCTCTTCTTATTTTCTATTTGTTTTTCTTTTTGCACAAATCGCAAATGGAAAATTTTCTTCATCACAAAAAAGTAATACATATTTCCGAAGAAAAGGTTCTCAACCATACCACCTTTATAATCTCCTTTATAATCGATGGACATTATTCAAACTCGTGAAAAAGATGATTGGCATCTTTCAAACCTAGCTACTTGATCGCATTATTAATTATCGATCGATCTTTGACGAGTTTTATATTTGATTCAGAGATGTTGGACTCAGCCTTTCCATTAAACAATAGAACATGTTGATCGTAGCGTCTCATGCTTTGCATGATTAGCGAGCTAGCATCGGTTAGAGGTGGAAGCCAGATGTTAAATCTCGAGTTAAATAAAGAATTAATCTAGCTAGCTCTCTCGCATCGGCATATATATATATATATATATATATATATATATATATATATATATATATATATATATCTCGCATCGGCATATATACATACATATATCTATAAAATTGTGGCCATCCGTGCGTGTGTGTGATGGCAACACGACCACCACCTAATAATTTCTCGATCGGTTGTTGTGCATTCCACTAAAAATTGATTCGCCAAACACTGTCGACATCAGTGCTAATAGTGTATGTCGGCATATATGGCGCGCTATTGGATTCTAATTCTTTTACCGAACTCAAGTGGCTCATGTGTTACCGAGAAGAGGTATAAGTTTCTATCTGGATAGTAAAAGATTATTGGATCGAGTCGCGAACGCGTATTATTTCTTTTATTTATAATAGTGGTGAGAGTTGGAGACAGTGAGCCCAAAAAGACATGCAATATAACATGTACAAAGTCTCGTGCGTATCACCGGACATCTCAAAAAAAAAAAAATTCTATTGGTTATTATTGGTGTTGAAAAAATGAATGTATATTTGAAATATTAATTATTAATAATAATTGTTTTTGTTAGAACGAATCTATGGCAACGAATCTATTCAACAAACTTATTGAAAAGGTGTACGAATCTATTCAACGAATCTATTGGAAAGGTGTGTCCTTTCTATTGTGTATCTTTATCATTTATAAAAGCGTAAGTGTTGGTGTTTTTGCCTTTGGACTAGAAAAGATAGTCCCACATCGGCTACACAAAATGGTGAGTATCTCAATATAATGCATTGCTTGTGTTGAGGTGTGCACATAAGGTGTAGTGGGGCACAAGTTTGTGCCATGTGGGAGTATTTTCCTAGAAGGAAAAAGGATTAAATCCAACAAGGATGCAAGTTGATTTTTGTTGTACGGACTCGGACTCGGACACGGACTCCAGGATGTCTCGTGCATGCACGGGAGTGTTCGGGGGGTAGGCGTGGACTGGCACACTTCTATGCTGATTGTGGGATGATCTAAAATATCAAACTATATTTTTGAGTATTGGTATTTTAGTCCCACATCGGATAGGAGAAGAGGTGAAGTCTCAACTCCACTATATAAATAGAGCCCCTTGGCCTCCTTTGAAAGATGCACCAAGAAGAGAGTTAAGGGAGTCTGTAAAGTCCAGGAAGTCCGTTCAAGTCTCAAATATTGACTTACGAGCGTTCCAGAAGTTCTTCGTGAACTTGCTGGTTCCTGGGAGCAGATCGTGTTGAGGCGAATCTTGCTTTGAGCAACGGTGATCTTAATCACCCCAGCAAGAACCGTTCCTTTCCTTCTTTCTTCATTCTTCTCCTTCATCTGAGTTTTAACTCAGTTCTGTCCGTCTGCAACTGTGATTGC
The DNA here is from genome assembly GCA_029216955.1 of Iris pallida. Taxonomy (NCBI): domain Eukaryota; kingdom Viridiplantae; phylum Streptophyta; class Magnoliopsida; order Asparagales; family Iridaceae; genus Iris; species Iris pallida. Next base: position 198,358 of record JANAVB010000345.1, read on the forward strand.
AAGGAAGAACGTGAGATTTATTTTTTGAACTCAGTTATGTCCGTCAGCAACTACGATTGCGAGGAAGAACGTGAGATTTACTTTCTGATTATTGTTGCTTTTGTAATCAGATTTATATTATAGTGTTCCTCTTGGATCTCGAAAATAATCAGAAGGTGAACGTTTGTTGAACCTCTGATCTCGACATCGAGTCTACCATCTTTGATCAAGTCCCGGGACTAACAATCTCAAAGCAAGATCCTTGTAGATGAAAAACTCTCGTGCTTCTCTCATCGATACCAGCTTTAACAAGTTGGAGAAATTCGACGGAGAACATTTCTAAATCTGGAAGAGGAAGGTCACCCTTAATCTTCAACTCGTGGACGTAGACCATGTATTGATTGAGGATGAACCGACAATTCCAGAAGGAGGAACTGTCGAAGCTATTGCTGCTGCACTCGTCAAGCAGAGCAAATGGAAGAGAGAAAACAGCATATGTAAACTGCTGATTCTCAATTCTATGGAAGACTCTCTGGCAGAGTCATATTCCAAGAAGGAGAAGGCCAAAGAGATCTGGGATTCTTTGGATAAGCTATATGAAGATGATGAGAACATGTCCAAAATCTTTATCGTCGAGAAGTACCACAAGTGGCTCTTCGAAGACGAGATGGCGATGCTACCTCAAGTGAAGGAATTTCTGAAGTTGTGCCAGAAGTTAGATGACGAGAAGATGCCCCTCGTCGATAAGTTTGTCGTTGGAGGGATAGTCACGAAACTTCCTGCTGGTTGGAGCAACTTCTATGCTAGAATGCATCGAAAGAAGCTGGACATTAGCTTGGAAGATCTCCTACAAGAGATCCACGTTGAGGACGAAATGCGATCTCAACAGAAGATGGACTCTCTGTCCAACCAACTAGCTAAGGCTAACTTGGTGCAGACAAGAGAGTTCAAGGGGAAGCAGGTGGCTTCTCATCACAAGAAGAAGGACTCCACTAATCTGAAAGTGAAGGGTCCTTCGTTCAAGCAACAGAAGTCCAAGTCCCACGTGACTTACTTCAACTGTGGCAAGAAGGGCCACTATAAGAGTGAATGCAAATCTAAGCCCAAACAAGCTGAGCAAGACACTGGTGCGACCTGCCATGTCTGCTCTGGCAAGGAATGGTTCGTCACATACCAGCCAACTTCTGAGAAAGTTATCATGGCGAACCAAGCCCAAGCTGAAGTTCTGGGGGTCGGAACTGTAGAGCTGAAACTCACATCCGAGAACACTCTGACGCTTCAAGGTGTGAAGCACGTTCCGGTGATTGCAAAGAACCTGATCTCTGGAAGCTTGCTTAGCAACGCAGGCTTGAGGATGGACATCAATGCTGGCCAGATGGTGATGTCTAAGAAGGGAACATATCGGAAAAGCTTTTCAAACTGAAGGGATGTTCAAAATTCATCTTGTAAACCAGTCAAATGTAATCAATGCAATTACTCATTCTGATTATTCTCTTGAGTTGTGGCATAACAGGCTAGGACATGTTCACTGTAAAAGAATTAACAAAATGTCCAGTCTAGGACTTATCTCCAAATGTGGGGGTAAGGTAGAGAAGTGTGAAGTATGTGCTGAGACAAAGATCACAAGAAAACCCTTTTATCGGGTCAATCGAAGCACAGATCTTCTGAAGTTGGTGCACTCCGATATCTGTGACTTCAAGCAATTCTCTACAAAAGCCAGGATGAAGTATTTCATAACCTTCATCGGTGACTTCTCAAAGTACGCGTTCGTCTACTTGCTCAAGTCTAAAGACGAAGCATTCGATAAGTTCAAGGAGTTCAGGGCCGAGGCTGAACGGCAAACTGGACAACAACTCAAGAGGCTAAGAAGTGATCGAGACGGAGAGTATCGGTCTCATGAATTCACATTGTTCTGCAAAGAACATGGAATCATAAACGAGACTACTGCTCCGTATTCTCCTCAATCTAACGGAGTAGCGGAGAGGAAGAACAGAACGCTGACAGAAATGATGAACTCAATGATGCTAACTGCGGGTCTTCCTAAATGCTACTGGGGAGAAGCTACATTGACGGCCACTTTTATTCTAAATAGAGTGCCGTATACAACTTCGGACGTAACTTCTCATGAACTCTGGTTCAAAGTTAGACCTAACTTGAATGTCATTTGAGTGTGGGGGTGTCTGGCCTATGTGAAGATCCCAGATCTGAAGATTCAGAAGCTGGGGACAAGGACTACGAAGACAATCTTTTTGGGGTATGCCGAGAAGAGTGATGCTCAGAGATTTTTTGATATTGAGTCAAATCATGTCATCGAATCTCGCGATGCTGAATATTTTGAAGACAAGTTTATAAGGCACAAGAATATTGTTCTAACGGACATTCCGGAGAATGAAGAAGGTGCAAAGGTGACTGAGATCTTCAATGAGCCAGTTGTCCAAGATGAAGTTGCTACTGAGGAGACAACGATTGAACCAGAACTCGCTGAGTCGTCGTCGAAGCGAGCGAGGAGGCCGAAGAACTTCGGAGATGACTTCGTCACCTATCATGTGGAAGCAGATCCGCTTACCTATGATGAGGCGATGAAGACCAGAGATGCTATTTTCTGGAATGAGGCGATAGACAATGAAATTGAATCAATCACCTCCAATAACACTTGGGTGTTGGTTGATCTACCTGAAGGAGAAAAACCTATCGGATGCAAGTGGATCTTCAAGAAGAAGGTGAAAGCTGATGGAACCATTGACAAGTTCAAGGCCAGGCTAGTGGCAAAGGGGTTTTCTCAGAAGCAAAGGATCGACTACTTTGACACGTATGCTCCAGTAGCTCGGATGACCACCATCAGAATGTTGATTGCTCTCGCAGCGATACATAAGATGGTGATACATTAGATGGATGTGAAAACGGCATTCCTGAATGGCGAGCTGACCGAAGAGATCTATATGCAACAACCAGAAGGGTTTGTCGTCAAAGGTCTTGAAGGCAAAGTCTGTAAGTTGGGTCAGTGAAACAGACAAGTGCGTCTATACGAAGTTTGCTGACGGAAGAGGAGTCATCGTTTGTCTATACGTGGACGACATGCTAATCCTAGGTACGGATATAATCTGTGTCACGGAGACAAAGAAGTTTCTCTCGACGAAGTTCAGTATGAAGGACTTAGGAGATGCTGATGTTATCTTGGGACTCAAGATCATCCGGACAGACACTAGATTAGCGCTGTCACAATCTCATTACATTGAGAAGATGCTCACTCGATACGGGTATCATGATCTTCCTTTAATTGATACGCCGTACCGGGGTGATCAGAAGCTGGAGCCAAACTCGAAGGAAAGCGTCAGGCAGCTGGAGTATGCAAGCATAATCGGGAGTTTGATGTATGCCACTACTGCCACAAGGCCTGACATAGCTTTCGCCGTGAGAATGCTGAGTCGTTTCACGAGCAATCCAGGCATTGAGCACTGGAAAGCTGTGAAACGGGTTATGAAATATCTCAAGAAGACTCAAGACATATGCACTGCACTACAGCGGAGATCCGCCGGTAGTGGAAGGCTTCAGTGATGCCAGTTGGTGCTCAGAATTAGAGAGCGAGAGGTCCACAGGTGGATTCATATTCACTATGGGTGGAGCTGCTATATCGTGGAAGTCGAAGAAGCAGACTATGCTCTCGCGATCATCTATGGAATCTGAGTTCTTTGTACTTGATACCGTAGTAGATGAAGCAGAGTGGCTTCGGGAGCTCATGTATGATCTTTCAGTGGTTAGGGCACAGATACCGACAATTTCGATATACTTTGACAACCAGGCGACTGCAGCGGTGGCATCGAATGATCTTTTCAACAGAAAGAAGAGAACTGTGCGGTTGAAGCACAGGGCAGTGAACGATCTCATCAAGAGAGGTGTCATTGCAGTGATTGATGTTCGAAGTCAGGAAAAACTGGCGGATCCGTTCACCAAGGGCCTCAAGCGCCAGCTGGTCGATAACACAGCTTGTAAAATGGACTTGAAGGCATTCTGATATTGTGTTATTACAATCCTACCATAAAGTTTTATGCTATTAGTTCAAAGAGAAATCTACTAGGCATCTAGCTTTTGGTTCAAGGGAGGACTATTAACCAGAAGAATATTAGGAATGGTGGGTACTTTTCCTCTGTGACATGGAGAGGTTACGGACCTATAACCATTGTTGTCTACTGTTGTTTTATGCGAAAAATGGATCCTGTGGAAAGGTTGGCTTAAATGCCTTAATGAGTTCTCAGACAGAGTGAATGCCTGGAGTGCTTTACAGGAAGCACGGTAGCGCAGCACTACAAGGAGTGTAACTCCATGCTACAGTGGGGTGACTCCACCATGAGGTTCCCAGGTAGGGGTAATGCCTCGGCTTTGCAAGCCAAGTCACAGCAGAGTAGCACCGCAAATAGGCAGGGAGCCTAATGCTGTATGATAATCGTAATAAAGAGATGTAGACAGCACTACAAAGAGGACGACGTCCTCATGTTACAGTGGCATGACACCACGAAGAGGTACCAGGTAGGGTAAAGCTTCGGCTTTGTGAGCCATGTCATAGCGACGTAACACCGCACGGAAGCACAAGGCTTCATGCTGGGTAGTTTGGCACTACAAAGAGGCCTGTGACCTCATGCTACAGTAGTATGACACTACGATGAGATACCCAGGTGGGGTAAAGCCTCGGCTTTAAGCCATGTCATAGCGGCGTAGCACTGCAAAGAAGCGCAATGCTTCATGCCATGACTCTTTATAAAGAACTCACCTATAGTGTATGGACAGAGATATCAGGCCGTCTCTTGAGGGTAAACTTGTAGACGCCCAAAAATTATATACTGAAACCAGGCTGGCACAAGGCCTTCAATGTGCAGCCAGAAGCACAGTTGATGTCATTATGTGAGTAGGAAGAATTACAGTTATGGTGCAGAATTCAAGGCTTAGTCCATTCTTGTATCATGCTGTTATTTAACCTATGCGGAAAGATTCAAGTCGTAGCGACATCTCTCCTAATGCATGATAGGCAGTCACTGTGGGGAACGCTTAACCCATATATTGAGATATGTGGGGGATTGTTGGTGTTTTTGCCTTTGGACTAGAAAAAATAGTCCCACATCGGCTACACCAAATGGTGAGTATCTCAATATAATGCATTGCTTGTGTTGAGGTGTGCACATAAGGTGTAGTGGGGCACAAGTTTGTGCCATGTGGGAGTATTTTCCTAGAAGGAAAAAGGATTAAATCCAACAAGGATGCAAGTTGATTTTTGTTGTGCGGACTCGGACTCGGACACGGACTCCAGGATGTCTCGTGCATGCACGGGAGTGTTCGGGGGGTAGGCATGGACTGGCACACTTCTATGCTGATTGTGGGATGATCTAAAATATCAAACTCTATTTTTGAGTATTGGTATTTTAGTCCCACATCGGATAGGAGAAGAGGTGAAGTCTCAACTCCACTCTATAAATAGAGCCCCTTGGCCTCCTTTGAAAGATGCACCAAGAAGAGAGTTAAGGGAGTCTGTGAAGTCCAGGAAGCTCGTTCAAGTCTCAAATATTGACTTACGAGTGTTCCAGAAGTTCTTCGTGAACTTGCTGGTTCCTGGGAGCATATCGTGTTGGGGCGAATCTTGCTTTGAGCAATGGTGATCTTAATCACCCCAGCAAGAACCTTTCCTTTTTTTCTTTCTTCTTTCTTCTCCTTCATCTGAGTTGTAACTCAGTTCTGTCCGTCTGCAACTGCGATTACAAGGAAGAACGTGAGATTTATTTTTTGAACTCAGTTCTGTCCGTCAGCAACTACGATTGCGAAGAAGAACGTGAGATTTACTTTTTGATTATTGTTGCTTTTGTAATCAGATTTATATTATAGTGTTCCTCTTGGATATCGAGAATAATCAGAAGGTGAACGTTTGTTGAACCTCTGATCTCGACATCGAGTCTACCATCTTTGATCAAGTCCCGGGACTAACAGTAAGTGTTTGAAACATTGAACAATTTATTCATTCATCCATCTAACATTAAGTCTAAGAGAGAGAGAGGGACTACCAACATTGCTTCGTTGAGTTCCTACGGTATGAAGTGCTGCTACCGAAGGGAAGAACCATTGTATCCTGGAAGATTAATCGCCATTAAACCGTAAGCACCAGTACAGGGTGAATATTGTCTTAAGGACATTGAACCAAGTTCAAGCCTCGGTCTCGATTAGATTATTATTTTATAGTTTAATTTCAGAGTCTAAATACAGAATTGAGAATTCTTTAATAACAGTTTGATCACTAACAAAACATATATACATTGGTCCGAGGAGTTGTCACCGCGCGCGGCCGGTAACTGCCGTCCGTCTTGACATGTCCCATTTAACGTATCATTCTTGACGTCCTTCTGCTTAATCTAGACCGCTTGCGGAAATGATCAAGTTGTACAACACAATATGAACGTTCGGTTTATTCGGTTTCAACTGAAATAAAATAGTCAAAATTGAATAGACCAAAATTCTAAAAATTCGAAATCGAAGCAAAATTAGCCATAATTGAAACTGAATCAAAATGATACACAATTCGGTTTATTCAGTCAAACTATTATTATTATTTAATTGGTCGAGTACAAAGTTGGTATTGTGGTTAAATTATATTAAATTTGCCATTTCTATACATATGTTTGTTGTATTTCAAAGTTGAGTTCAAAACTGGACTATTTATTAAATTATCAAAATTTGGCATTAAAAGACATATATAAAATGGTTATTTTCAATATATATATATATATATATATATATATATATATATATATATATATATATATATATATATATATATATATATATATATATATGTTAATCATAAAATATTAATAAAATTGAGGATATTTAATAATTGTATAAGTCTTATTCGATTTTCGGTTTTGAGCTAAAACAAGATCAAAATCGAAAAATAATTTTAGTATTTTTAAAATCAAAACCAAATATTTTTTTTTTCAAATCGAGCCAAATTTCTTATTCGATTTGGCTTTGGTTCAAATTAGAATAATGATCATCCATAAACACAATGGTGGAGAATGATACCCAAAAACAATAATGTTAAGACGACAACAAAATTACATATGAATGGACATTTGTTGAGCCTATGTCATTTAACCTAACTATGAGTGTTATGATTAAAGTAAAGACTACTATTGTAGCTCTTGATGGGATTTTGATCTTGAACACTAGAATTGTAGTTCCACATTGCCTAGAATTTCAAGTGTGTATTTCAATTTAAGACTCTTCTTAGTATTGACTTGTGAACATGGGATGTGGTAGTCCATATTGGAGGGGTATTTTTCTAGATGGCAAGGATCAAGACACCATAGAAACAATTTTGCTTTTGTCCCTCTCACTTTGGGATTCCCCTTAATTAGGAGCTAAGCTCCGAAGCAATTTGGACTATGACACGGGTGCAAAGTGGCATTTTGATGGCGCACTTTGTACTTTGAACATACGCATCAGACGCAATATGATGCTTTGTTGCGCGAGATGCGTACGAGATTAAGCTAAGCGCTCCGCATAGACGTTGTATTTTTTTTTGCACGAGTTGAGCGCGAGCTTACGCGAGAGGCTTATGCGTGGGGCTTACGTGAGGGGCTTCCGTTGAGCGCTCCGCACAGATACTGCATGTAAGTGTTCCGTGCGGACGATGCACGTAAGCGCTCCGCGCGGATACTGTGCATAAGCACTTCGTTCGGATGCTGCGTGTAAGTGTTGGGCACATGTGCTATTTGGCTGATTTAGTAGATGTTATGTTTAAACTGCTCATTATATTTTGGGATTGGAAGATAATTGTTTGTAACCGCCCTTATCGATTAAGGGGGTCATGATTGATTAGTGTTTGGTGAATGCCTCCCCTATATATATTCTCTTCTCTTATCAATAGAGAGCATTAAAAATATAATACCATAGGAGGATTTTGTAGCAGCCACTAAATTCCATAAAAATGTCATGTTCGTCGAATTTGTCCGTTCGAGTTTACAGCAAGAGTTACCTGAGCGTTCAAGAAGTTTAATCCATTGAACTTGCTGGTTCCTGGGAGCAGATTGTCGAAAAGGGATGAATCTTGCTTTGAACAACGGTGATCATCATCACCTCAGCAAGAGAGTCTGATTTCTTCTTCTAGTTCTTTATTTGTTTTGTCTCAGTGTAGCAACTGCGATTGCAAAGAGAATAACAATTTTCTATTTCAGCATTTTGGTTATCGTAAGTGTTCTATTTCTTGAAGATAGTTTATAAAAGCTTGTATTTTCATACAAGTTCTGGTTAGATCTAGGATTATCATTTGATTGCATAAGACAAGTATAGCATCAATCATTTATGATGTCTGGTTTTCATGTTACTTGTTGCCATCTTTATAACCTTAGCAATAACAATCTCAAAGCAAGATCCAGCAACAAATATGGACTACCATTCATATCTCCTTGACACAAGTTTTCACAATCTTGTAAAATTCGATGGAGAATACTACAACATTTGGAAGAGGAAGATTAATCTCAATCTTCAACTAGTAAATGTTGAATACTGGTTTACAGATCCAGAGCCTACCATTCCAGAGATACAAGATGTAATGGCTATTGCTAGCACGATAGACAAGCAGTTGAAATGGAAGAAAGACAATAATTTATGTAATTTGTTGATTCTGAAATGTCATGTAAGACTCAATGACAGAATCCTACAACAAGAAGGTCGATGCAAGAGACGTTTGAGTCTCTTGAAAACCATTACAAGACAGATGAGAAGATGTCAAAATATTATCAAATCGATAATTCCTCAAGATGAAATTTGAGGATGAGAAGACCATGCTGCCTCAAGTTAAATAACTACTCAAACTGCAGCAAAAACTTGAGGAAGAATGCATACGCTAAGAAGAAAAATTCATAGTGGAGGCTATCGTCTCCAAGCTCCCTCCTGGTTGGAACAAATTCACAACGGACATGTATTGTAAAAAGATGGAGATTCAGTTAGAAGATCTTATGCATTGGATTAATATTGAAGATGAAGGCATAGGTCAATTTAATGTGGACACTGTCCAAACAGTTTACTAAGGCAAACATAGTACAATTATGACACTCCAAAGGGAAATAAAAGATGTCCTACAACAATAAAAAGAAGGAATTCATCCATTTGAAGGTGAAGTCAGCTTCATTCAAGCCAAAGTCCAGAAACGACGGGACATGCTTCAACTATGACCAAAGGATAACTTTAAGAAGGATTGCAGGTCCAATCCAAAACCAAAAGTGCAATGAGAGCTTAATTTGGTTGCTATGATTAATTGTGCAGGTTGACTCATTTGGCATGAACACTGACTGGTGGGTGAACACGGGTGCATCTTGACACATGTATTCTAAGAAGGAGTTGCTCACTAAATATAGACCTACTTCTGATAATGTAACTACCACATTTCCAGAATAGGAATATTTTTTACTTTTCCTATTTTGTACCAATTTAAAATTTATATTTCATGATTAATTGAAATGACTTTATTTTATTTTTCCATGATTGATATTGCTTCTTATAATTAAAAATAGGATATGATTAGTTGCTAATTGTTAGCCACTAGTTAAGACTAGATGTTAGTGAACCTAAATGGACCAACTAGACTTGTCATGACACCAGTAGTGAACCCACTAGTTAGTCATGGTGCACCCATTGTTTAGAGGGCAAAGAGAAAGAAAAACTCTTCTTTTAGTTAGTAGAACCCTTTCTAATTAAACCCCTTCCTAAAATAAACCTTCATGACTAATTAGGAGGGCTTATTAGACACTTCACATGGGATTTAGGGTTAGAATTCATGGCTGGTTATAACACTATAAAGACCCCTCTTGAGTTTATTTATTAGCCTCTAGGAAACCCTAACTTGTCTCCATTTCATTTTCTCTTCATTTGAGAAGAAGAGCCAACCTCCACCATTCTCAAATTGTTTCCCAGCCCTCTCAAATTGTCATCCCAAGGAGGCTAGTGTCAACCCACTTTCCTCAAATATATGTTTTACGATTTTTCTAATTTCATAATTTTAATTATAATAAGCATTAATGAATTGTTTCATTTTATTTTTATTTAAGCTTGGGCTGACTTAATGTATATGAGTTTTTTTTCCTGCCCATTTGTGTGTAATATATGGGCCAACAGCCCATTACCTATTCCTTCAGCTGATAATAACTCCTTGTTTATTTTTAGCTTAGATTCAAAAATTTGATTTCTCAAAAACCATTTCCTTCCATTTTCCTAACGGCCATGGTGGTGGAGAGGATTGGCTTTTCCCGCCAATTCATCCTCAGATCTGATCCCTCCTCCAAGTATTCTAACGGCCAACCCCATCTATTTAATCCATTCTGTGATCTCCTTATTTTCTATTGCAATGATCAGAGCTCAATTCCTTCCTCACTCCATCTTCCCCTCTAGAACCCAATTCCTAATTTAAAGCAACCAGCTGGCCATGGCGGATCAGTGCTGGTGATGAAGTCTGATAGGCATTCTCGAACGAAGCATCGTTCTCTCCGACGATCGGGACGCAGCAGCGAACGTTGCCACATCAAGACCAGTTCATCACCAGTTGCGACGACATCGACGACGACGGATCATTTCCCCTGACGACTCCTCCACAGCTTGGCCGATTGAGATTCAAATTGTTAAGAATGTGAGTAGTTAATTCCTGAGATCGATCTCTTTCCCTATTAATTTCTCTTGATCCGAAATTGAATATGCATGATGTTGATTTGAGAACAGTCGATCCCCTCTCGAGCTTTCTCATAAATTCCTGAACTATTTTCGTAAGGATAAATCTAATCAATCGAACGAGGTGAGAAAATTATTTTTCACTCGATTGAAATTTGTCTTCATATGCTTTTAAGATTTATGTCCTCAATTTTGTTGTTCTGGGAATGTAGATCGAGATCGGAGATGATTAACTGAATTCGTTCGAATGATTGTCCCAGTCTAGCATCGAACATAGGTGAGTTGAATTCCAAATCTGAGTAGTAATCTCCTTTGATTCGAGTCCTTGATGATTCGATTGTTGATCTTTATTTAAGGAGATCTCGAGCAGATCATCAAGATCCGAAGATACCAGATCTGTGTCTGAAGGAGTGGACAAGAAACTGGGATACGTAAGTATCCGTTTATTTTTGATCCACAACAATTGGACACTTATCAGAATATTAGAGTATTCTCAAACCATTTCTTTTGGAATTATTTCAATGATTGGAACAGGACAACACAGGTTTATTCCTCATATCATTTGGACTTGATCTATTGGGAAGAAGTTGCTGATATGGTAATTCTTTGATCTATTCAATATTTTCAGTCTTGGTAAACTTCTTTAATTGACGCTTGCCAACAGTAGGGGTCGGGTGACACTAATAAATTGGGTAAATATCAGAGTTAATCTGATATGTGAAATCCTTGGGTTAGATTGGAACCTGGTATATACAGAGTTGATGTTGGTTGGGAATGTTTTATTATTAAAGGAGATGGCTAGGATAGTGGGTTTAAATTCAAAGCCATAGGACTGATTTACCTTAGCCTTAACTAGGACTGATTCGTATCAGTACCTATATTGGACTGATTTGAACCAAGTCTTAATTAAAACTGAATCTACATCAGTCCTGATCTCATTAGGAGTTTGGGCAATCAGGATTGGGTTTATATCCCATTTTTGGGTGATGTTCAGAACTGTGGCTGTCAACATATAGGATCAGTTATATGGAAATCTTGGTATCCTATCAATAGCAGGACTGTTCTTGCAATTTGGATTCTAGTTTTGACTTTGGTAGATATCAGGGCAAACTTGATATTTTAGGTCCTGTGTTATCTTTGTTTTTCTTGTTAGAGTTATATTTTAATTGTTGAAGACTGAAGGTTGTTGTGAACCAACAGTTCACTGTATCAGAGTTATAATTAATGCAAGACCATTATTCCCTTTCTGATTCAGTATCAGCAAATTAGTTTTCCCCTTACCTTACCTTGTTAAACTGTCATACTCAAATCCAAGGGAGCATACTCGACCAACCTGCACCTGAGAATAGGATTCTCATAGTCCCTGTTAGAATGTGAGAAATGTTAGTAATCCATTTTTAGGAATAGGTTTGAATAGACTGGACTGGACTGGGACTGTTAATATCAGTCATGATATTAAGGACTGATTGGATTTGTGTTAGGTCTGATTTGAATGATATTAAGGACTGTAGAATGGAAGCCCTGTTCAAGATTGAGTGTAGTGTCTTAATGGAAACTAATGGATATCAGTCCCATTTGTGTAATGAACCCACCTGGAATTAGTGTTAACTGTGACATGGCCTCTTGGAGTAAAGGGCAGGAATCTGATACATGAGAATCATCACTGTATGATTCAGACTCTGGTATCAAACCTCGCACCATTCTCATGTTCAATTTCATGATTGGCCATATTTAGAAGCTTAGATCTAAAACCTTTCTCTGAACATGGTTCTCACCTAAACTAAGTTTTAGTCACCTGTTCCCTGATTTTGAATAGACTGTATCAGTCCTACTAGGGATTGGTTCTCACCTGAACTTGGATGACTAAATGATAGTAGTTGTAGGGACCATATCAGGCCTAGTAAGGCTGGGTTGTGCCATATTATTAGGATTGATATGTATCACCATAACTGAAGCTTATATGTTTTGGCATGAAGGCACAGTCACCTGTTGTTTCCTGAAGCTTATAAGTTGAGATAGTTCTATAATAATTCCTGGAATCAGCTTTATAGTAATGAGTATGAAGAGTAGTGTAGACCCTGTCACCTGTCACATGAAGTTCCCTTATTTAGGGCTGATGTATCACCAACCTTGAGAACCTGAATATTCATATAGATAGGTTGCTTGTTGTCTCTATGTCATAATGTGTAAACTGTATACTTAGCAATATACTCATGAATACATGTGAGGAGACTTGAGACTTAATATATGTCAAGTTCTTTAAGTTCAGTAATCCTTGTTATCTAGAATATAGAAATTCAGGTTACAGCAATTAGGAGACTATGGCTTGGTACCATTTGATACTTGACCATTGGAAAAGTCATGAGATAAGGTGAGTTTAAGTTAGCTAAACTTGTCAATAGGAATATAGGTCTAAATAAGTTGGTTGGTTGTACTTCAGTATTAATAATATTAAGTTAAGCATAAGTATAAGTTTTTAACTTTTAAACTGAAATTGTATTTAGTAGTAATCAAATTGTAACCATATAACAGGAGGATATCCAGCAGTCCATTCCACACTTGATCACCCTGAGCAAGACAAGTATACTCATCGGACTTGTCCATTTCTTTATGTCTTGTATATTCATTCTTGTATCTCCTTGTTGACACGATGTATTACGGGATTGTCTTGTATTATGTTTTCTTGAGTTTACTTGTGTCTGGGTGGGAAAATACTACAGATGTGTGATCAAACCCATGTTACTATTCATATGAATAGCTTCGGTCCCGCATCGTGCATGCGGGACCAAAGCCGTACCATTTCATATTCATTGAATCTACCCAAGCCGATCACACACTCTGGATGTATTTCGATATATTGTACATTTCAGGTTCAGGTTGTATTTCATGATTCAGGATTCATTTCATGTTTCCTGTATTTACTTTCAGTATTCATGATTCAGGTTTCATGTCTTGTTCTCATTTCTCGTACTTTATATATATTTCGTGTGTTCTTGTTCATACCATGATGTTCATGTTCATTTCCTTGGATATACTTAGCTCCGCTCCTGACTAGGATATGTTGTAGGTAAGTTGGAGGCTATCTGTGACACTTACTGACAGGAGCCTGGAGGCACCTATTAGCCAGTTGATGTTGCCCATGACCTAGAGGCTGAGGAAGCCTAGTATTTTTTTTTTTAGTTTTATTTGGACTTGTATTAGAGACATCAGTATATTTTATATTTGCTGGAATGTAATAACATTTAGACTTGTATTTGAGATTCTGGGATTCGATATTAGATGCTGTGATTTACTTTCATTATTATCTGGATTTATAGTTATCCCTAGATATTGGTACAGCTTACTTCATCGTGTCTAACGACGAAGGCTGGGCGTGTCCGATTATTCGGGAGCGGGTCGTGACATGTTTTTAGTGGTGGCCCATGCAGGTCTATCCTAATGGTACCTAGGTCTTAGCGTATATTGGGAGACTTGATTACACTAGGGAAACTTGATCACAGCATAGGAAAAATCAGAAAATAAGGGTATATCAGGTTGATCAGGTGCATTGATGTTATAAAAACATGGTTTATTTTTAGGTTTTAGGGTTTGTTAATCAACGAAGTTTTCTTTCTATTGTAGGATGGTCACTATGAGGAAGACCGCAGATCAGCCAGGAGTTGCAGGCAGCTCGGGACAGCCCAAACCAGATGTTCCAGAAGATCAGCTTCTGCCACCGCCTCCTATCTTTCCTTCGTTGCCCTCGACGATGATATTTGATGGCGCCCAGGTGATGGCCATGTTCCAGCAGTACATGGAGGCCCAGAACCACCAGGCAGCACAGTTCAGAGCGACCGTCGTCGATGCACTCAGGACTCGAAAAACGGCAGCACCAGCACCGGTAGCACCAGCAGCACCGAGACCGGGACGACCAGGGACTACCAGAACCTCTGTCCGATGGACTTTTGGGGCAACGAGGGGATCGTTTATGCAGATGAGTGGCTGAAAAATGCGGAGCAGACACTGAAGATGGCGAGAATCCCTGATGACTTGAAGGTGGAAGTGGCGAGTATGTGATTGTTCGACCTTGCCAGAGCCCGGTACCGTGAGGAGCCCCAGTTAGCAGCACCCCAGGTTCTTTGGGCAGATTTTAAAACTCTGTTCAAGGAGAAGTTTTTCCTCGACATCGAGAGATGAGCTTCGGATGTAGTTCGAGGCCTTGCAGTAGGGGACCATGACAGTGGCGGAGTATACTTCAGAGTTCACCCGACTCAACAGGTTCGCAGAGAACCTAGTCGCAAGCCAGAGGAGAGAGCTTGGAGGTTCAAGAAGGACCTCACCAGAGAGCTGTAGAACGCAGTGGCGATCAGTCAGGCGACGACTTACTCGAGCATCCTCAAGATCGCTCAGGCAGTTAAGAAGGAGATGGACCCGAGGCCTAAGAGGGATAGGGACATCGCAGCAGCAGTTATCAGGCACGGCGAAGAGGGTGCAGATTCAGACTCAGACGAGGCCACCTCAGTAGGCAACAGTTCAGCACCGTCCTGCCAGAGTTCCAGCAGTTCAGCATCAGAGACAGCAGGGAGTCACTTGCACATACTGTCATCGACCAGGACACCACGTAGAGGTCTGTCGCAAGAGGCTTGGACATTGCCTATTCTGCGGGTCAGACACATCAGATGAGAGACTGCCAGCTGGCCACCGCCAGACTAGCAGAGGACCCCGAAGAGCTGGAGGACCACCACCTGCACCACCCAGAGTACTGCCTGCTGCACCCCAGAGAGGTAGACCAGTTCTACCACCTCAGCAGCAGAGCTTTACACAGCACCAGCAGCAGCAGAGGGGAGGACCACAGCGGGGACGTGCTTACGTCATGGCCGCAGTTGAGGAGGAGGAGGCAGCTCCAGATGTTATCACAGGTTCTGTTATCATATATTCATTTCCTGCTATTACATTATTTGATTCTGGAGCCACACATAGCTTTGTATCATATGAGTTTCTACATGGACACGACTTCACACCTAAGCCCACTAGGAGGAACTGTCGGATTATGACAGGAGGAGGGGTAGTACCAGTTAGTGAGATGGTGGATTGCCCTATCACTATAGCTGGACGGGAGCTTAGGGCTCGACTTCTAGTGATGCCATTACCCGGATTCGATGTAGTCCTTGGCATCGACTGGATGAGTGAGCAGTTTGTTGTAATAGACTGCCATGAAGGGAAGGTCACTTTCAGCCCGCCTGGAGTTCCGCCATTCAGGCCAGAAGACGAACCGCAGAGAGAACATAGGGAGTCTACTTCGGAGCAGTTGCAGAAGCCTAAGAGTTGCCGCATCCGCTGATTACAGAGTTTTTCGACATCTTCTCCGAGGAGTTGCCAAGATTACCGCCAGATCGAGATGTGTAGTTCAGCATCGATCTAGTGCCCGGATCAGCGCCGAAGTCCCATTTGCTACAAGATCAACCCGAAGGAAGCTGCAGAGTTGAAGGCTCGGATTGATGAGTTGGAAGGCAAGGGTTTTATTCGGTCCAGTGCTTCACCCTAGGGAGCACCGGTACTCTTCGTGCCCAAGAAGGATGGGACTGTGAGGATGTGTATCGATTACCGTGAACTCAATAGCATCACCATCAAGAATAGATACCCGTTACCGCGGATAGATGAGATGTTTGATCAGCTGAGTGGGGCGAAGGTCTTTTCCAAGATTTACCTTCGGTCGGGATATCATAAGATGAAGGTTCGGGAGCAGGATATTTCAAAGACAGCTTTCAACACCCGCTATGACCAGTATAAATTCTTGGTGATGTCGTTCGAACTCACCAATGCCCCAGCAGTGTTTATGAACTTGATGAATAAAGTTTTTCACAAGTATCTGGACAAGTTTGTCGTAGTCTTCATTGACGACATCTTCATATATTCGAAGACCGAGGAGGAGCATGTGGAGCATCTGCGGATTGTGCTAAAGATTCTACGGAAGGAGAAGCTGTACGGAAAGCTCTCAAAGTATGAATTCTTCTTGGATAGAGTGGATTTCTTGGGGCATGTGGTGACTGGAGAGGGAATTTTTGTAGATCCCAAGAATTGAAGCTGTGAAAGCAGGGGTATCTCCCAAGTCAGTAGCAGAGATTCGTAGTTTTCTGGGGCTAGCAGGTTACTACAGGAAGTTCGTGAAGGATTTTGCCAAGATAGCAGAGCTAATGACGAAGCTTACACGGAAGGAGAGGAGTTCATCTGGAGCGACGCTTGCCATTCAATATTTGAAGAATTGAAGAGGAGACTCACTATAGTGCCAGTTTTAGCTTTGCCATCAGGATCTGTGTAGTGCCCCGACCCGCAAGATGCCTTATGATGATGGTTGGTTCGATGAAGCCTTGTTGGACTTGGGATTATATGAAGAATCGCTTGGAAGTCTATGCGATCGTGGCGGGAATCATTCTATGAAAGTGAGTAGTGTTGAACCCTTCAAAGATCCTTTAGCTTCACGCTTAAAATAAGGATAAGTATGCTAGTTTCTAGTTGAGTTTGTTCAATAACGCCTTGCATGAATTTGGAAAGATAATGAAAGATAATAATCACATTAACGTAAACTGTTGTGGCTAAGTGAATTGTATGCTTGTACGCTGTTGCGATAAATTACATGACAGGTGAAGGCAAAGTCCCAATACTTGGGCAGTGAGTATATCGAGCTTTGGCTCAAATAGAATAGATGGCAAAACAGATGTTAAGACCCAAGAACTGGGCAGTGAGTATGCTTAATTTGCATTCGAATGAATGTATGCTAAACAGATGCTAAGTCCCAAGATTGGGCGGTAAGTACATTGAGTTGGTTGGAAAGATATGGCAAAAGAGATTGGAAAACAACATTCTATTATCCTGTGCCGATGTAGAATGTTGGTTTCACTAAGACCCTGGATGGGCAGATGATAATGTGAGCATTGGCTCAAGGCAAGATGGCTAGATGGCAAGATGGATGAGAATGATGGTTTTGCTTAGTTTTCTTGTCATGCATTATATGTTTTCTTCTTAGATAAGTTGCATATAGCTGCATGGTCATGGACAACTTGTCGACAAGGTGTAGTTCCTCGAACGGTATTTCCTGGGCCATGGAACCCGGTTCGTCCTAGGGGGAACAAGGATGGTGTCGATGTACTGACATCGGGATTGCAGGACTTGCAGTGGGGGCTTGCTACCGCCCACTGAAAGGACGCTGAAATCCCATAGTGCTGAAGTAGTAGCACGGTGTTTCGGAAACCTCCTATGGATTCGCACCCCATTTGGAGTTAGCCGTTCACCAGAAGATGATCCAAGATGGCGTGTCGCCAGTGACCTTCATATAGATAGGTCCAGTGCTAATGATGTCTTATGCAGGCAGAGTAAGTTATTACTCAAATACAGGGAAGGATGTCGGCTGTTGGTAAGAATCACCTGAACGGTGATATTCATATTGAATCATGATATTGTTCCTAACAATGTCTTGTGCAGGCAGAGTAAGTATTATAAATGTACAGGGATGGCTACACACCGTGGGTAAGAATCACCAAAGGGTGATAACTGCATGCTTTAAAATTATGTTGGCTATGAAATTTGCATGCTTTACTTCTTGTCGGCTATAACATGAAATTGACCCTAAGGCAACGAGAAAGACCACTGTTAATAATGTGCTATAACATGATTACTTAGTGTTGTCTTCTTAGGTGAGTTGGGCCAGCACCGCTCGCCAGTACATTGATGATGTACTGACCCACGTTGTGGGCAATATTACAGGTGTTTGCTTGGGGAAATCCTGTGAATCAGTGCTTGGCATCGATGAATCGGATGGGTGTGCAGAAGCTCTTCTTTCAAGACGATGTCTTCTGCTATACGGGACCTAATGTATGGAACAGTGGAACTCAGATGTACCAGTAAGATTGTAGCCAAATTAGCAAGTCATTGTAAAGAAGTCGTTATATTCATTTGTAGCCTAAAGGGCAAGTGTATACATTCAGTTGGCTAATCAAGAGTCTTGTAATCAATTGTAAACTCTGTATCCTGCTGCAAGTCTTGTAATCCATTTTGATTATCAATAAAGGGATACATTTCTTCATAAATTGTGTGACTTCAATTTATCTGCTTGGTTCCGCTGCTTTGTCGATGTTTTCTGAGAATTACCAGGAACTGTAATGGTTTTGCCTTGTACAAGTGCAATCTAGACTTGTACGGCATCACGCCCAGTGGCTTGTTTTCGATCCTCCGGGATCGGGGCGTGACATAATGGTATCAGAGCACGGCTTTACGTCCTTGGATTCCTATTCGATTTGTTTCGAATCAATGTTGCTACTAAGATGATTCTAAGCTGCTTCCGCGATGATTCAAAGATTGCTTCCGCGATTATTCAAAGTTGCTTCCGCGTGAATCAAAGTTGCTTCCGCGAATACTCAAAGTTGCTTCCGCGATGAAATCAAAGTTGCCTCTATGATTCATAGTGCTTCTGCGATTGTTCTGTGTTGCTTCCAAACTATTCTATGTTGTTCCCTTAACTGAAAGTCCGTTGATCATTCTAACCTCTCACTGGGTGTTCCATACAATAAGTCTAAATATGTAGGCTGTGATATGAGTGCTTTGTTGAATTTCTAAAAGATACCAAAAAGAATAACAATGATGCGATGCGTAAGTTTGTGATGTATGCTGGATGTCTTATGTGTGGGATTCTTTGAATCGATTGTTATGCAGCAATCGACAGTGGGTGATGGCATGGTATGTTGGAACAGAATGTGCATGGATTTCAGTGAATGGAATCGACAGAATTTTGAGTCGATATTTGTGGTCAGCATAACCACTGCAGGATGGATTGTCCATATTGGACGTTGGTTTGATGCGAAGGAATATTGTGTTTGGAATGGCTTGAGCTCTGGATGGTATATTACATATACCCTTGTCGTGATAAGATGTCCCTTGACCCTTGATGTGTCTATGATTTTGTGATTGCCTTACCTATAAGGTAGTGGGTGGTATCGAATCGTAGCTGAGCTTACGATTGATACATGTTGGCTAGGCGTGTTCCTTGATTGTTAAGTTGGATGACCGTTGTGAGATTTTGATGTGTTCAGATGAACCATCGCTAGACATTGTCGGTTAGCATTAAGTTGGATAATAAGAGAATTGAGAATATGAAATGATGCCTTGGTTGGGAAAGAAAGAATTTTATATTCAGGCGAGTACTTGAATCAATTGGGTAGAAGGATTGTAGGCTTGGTAACGATAGTGTGGTGTTGCTATCGAATGATTTTGCGGAATAACTATGGACCGAATATTGAACGATGTTGGAATTGAGTTAAAGAAATTGCATGTTGGATATCGATAGAACTGATGGTATGTTAGACGCTTATCGGGATGTTGCGAATAATTTAGAAGATGCAGAGAGTTGTATCGACGACCGAAAAGTTAGAGAATGGGCTTGTGGAATAGATGATCTTAGCACGTGGTGCAGTGTGCTTGAAGGAAATTGATGTCCCGAATTAACAAGTTATGACCCTTGACTATTTTGAGGCATAGAGAATGGGTACTTGTCCCTTGACGTACGAAAGAGTAGATGTTCCTTGCGAGAGTCGAATGGCTGGAACACAAATAAGTATCGAGGTGCAGCGATATGTAATAGACCATGTCGGTAGATGATGTTGTCGCTTGAATAACAAGTTTGGTGGAATATAGAATTGTTGGATTATGACTTAGCCGATGAGTTATGTCATGTCCACTAAGATGACCGATATATGATGCGAGATGATTGGTGCTATAGAGATTGGATTGGTGCATGAATAGTAAATCTTCTTATGGAATCAGAAGGAGATGATACAAAACTAATATTGATGGTTAACGTGAATTGCCAAGAGATGTCCGTGTTGGTGTTAGAAAATTTATAAATGATGCCTCGGAAGAAATATGATTATAGTTGCCTGATTTTGTTGGTTAAAAGAGTACGGACTGTATCGATGATCTCAGAATGTGGGAAACGATTATGTCGCGAAGAGACCGTAGGAAGAGATCATAAGTGATAAAGTATTGAAATAACAATGTTCGATGATGATTCAGAATAGTTGACCCGATTGAATAGACATATGAGTACGATATGAGGATGCAAGTCGAATTGAACAAGTGATGCTATGTCTATGCAAATGGAAATTGAAAGTTGAATATCCTATTGAGGAGTTTTTATGATAGCTTCGAGATTGACCCATAGAATTGTGGGATAGAATTGTTGGATAGAATTGTCGGATAGATTTGGTCGGTTGCGGGTAAGTCTAGAATGAGACTTCGTTGGGTATGACTCGAGTATGAGTACGGGTAGAAAGACTTGACCCTAGATTGTTGGCTGGTTGCCTAGAGTGTCGGTTTGTTGCCTAGATTGTTGGTTGCTTGCTTAAGTCTTAGATTGGTTGGCTATGTTCTTCAGTTGTCCGTGTTGGGTATAAGTTCATAAGATTGGGGTGGCGTCCCATGTCCCTAAGTTGGTCGGACCATAGAGTTGCCCCTATGTTGAGAATTGGTTGCCTCTAAGATAAGAGATAAGTATATCCCTGATAGCTACTCATCTCATATGGGTTAGCTGAATGTTTGGTTTAGCTTAGATTAGCTGACCGTAGAGACTTGATTGTATGCTAAGTTGACTATTGGAAAACCGTAGGATGTCCCTATTGGTGTTGCGTGAGTATAGTTAGAATGAATAAGATGTGTTGGAAGGTAGGCTTTGGAATGGAATAGATATTTGGGGAAATTTTGATGTTATAATGTTGGATGGGATGACGGATCATGTTGGTTTCAGAAATTGAGTTGCCTTGGTTGAAATGTTGGAAATTGTTAGAACTGGTTGGATTGGTTGATTGATATTGAGCTGCAAAAATTGTTGGTAGTGCTTTGAGATAGTTGGAATAATTTCATTGACCGGATCAAGATTGAGGATAAGTGTAATAACGGAATTGGATAGTGCATGTAGCCGAGATCGGCGAATGTGAATATGAATGACCCTCAGAATTAATGTTGCTGGAATATGATAGTTGCCTATACGAGAGGATAAATATGTTGGCTTGATCAATACGAGAAAATGTTGGAGGACAGCAAGAAATATTACTAGAGTGGGATGATGGTACAATTTGATGGATGAATCAGGATCGAGAGAATTTATGAGTTGCAAACAATGTGTATGGATGCGATCGATGATGAGTACAAGATTTGACCGATGAGAATCGGGGTATCGAAATAAAATGTTGCTATGGGATTTATCAACTTTGGTGGCATGGATGACAATGAACTTGAAAGGAATACTTGATACATCTAAGTTTGAATATTTTGAAATGTTGGATCGGTTGAGAAAATTTATCGAATTGGAATTGGCGACATCTATCGTCTTAGTAATTGGTTGGAATGTTGAATAAACAAGTGGGATTATAAGAGATGCTTGAAAAAGAATTACTGATGTTCGAAAAGGAAGGTACACCGTAGCTCGTTCGTTTTCTCTATCACTGAACTTGGCTGAAGTCATGTATTTCGGGGACGCCTAAAATATGTGTATGATTCCGACTAAGTGGTATGCTGAATTCAAACGAAGCCACGGGAAGGATTATCATGTGCTAAGGATTTGCACGAGTGTCGGAGGAAAGATCAAAGATGGTAAACTATGTTGAATCAATTTGGGATGCTGTAACGAGACGGTACATTACTTGAAAATCATTCGAGAGATTGCGGAGAAATAGTACAAGTTGATCGTTGAGAAGTTTCATGAAAAGTTGGTTGAAGTTTTGGGGATGAGTTTTTTTAAGTTTCGAGGACGAAACTTTTTCTGGGTGGTATATATTGTAGTGCCCCGACCCGCAAGATGCCTTATGATGGATGGTTGGTTCGATGAAGCCTTGTTGGACTTGGGATTATATGAAGAATTGCTTGGAAGTCTATGCGATCGTGGCGGGAATCATTCTATGAAAGTGAGTAGTGTTGAACCCTTCAAAGATCCTTTAGCTTCACGCTTAAAATAAGGATAAGTATGCTATGTTTCTAGTTGAGTTTGTTCAATAACGCCTTGCATGGAATTTGGAAAGATAATGAAAGATAATAATCACATTAACGTAAACTGTTGTGGCTAAGTGAATTGTATGCTTGTACGCTGTTGCGATAAATTACATGACAGGTGAAGGCAAAGTCCCAAATACTTGGGCAGTAGTATATCGAGCTTTGGCTCAATGAATAGATGGCAAAACAGATGTTAAGACCCAAGAACTGGGCAGTGAGTATGCTTAATTTGCATTCGAATGAATGTATGCTAAACAGATGCTAAGTCCCAAGATTGGGCGGTAAGTACATTGAGTTGGTTGGAAAGATATGGCAAAAGAGATTGGAAAACAACATTCTATTATCCTGTGCCGATGTAGAATGTTGGTTTCACTAAGACCCTGGATGGGCAGATGATAATGTGAGCATTGGCTCAAGGCAAGATGGCTAGATGGCAAGATGGATGAGAATGATGGTTTTGCTTAGTTTTCCTTATCATGCATTATATGTTTTCTTCTTAGATAAGTTGCATATAGCTGCATGGTCATGGACAACTTGTCGACAAGGTGTAGTTCCTCGAACGGTATTTCCTGGGCCATGGAACCCGGTTCGTCCTAGGGGGAACAAGGATGGTGTCGATGTACTGACATCGGGATTGCAGGACTTGCAGTGGGGGCTTGCTACCGTCCACTGAAAGGACGCTGAAATCCCATAGTGCTGAAGTAGTAGCACGGTGTTTCGAAACCTCCTATGGATTCGCCCCCATTTGGAGTTAGCCGTTCACCAGAAGATGATCCAAGATGGCGTGTCGCCAGTGACCTTCATATAGATAGGTCCAGTGCTAATGATGTCTTATGCAGGCAGAGTAAGTTATTACTCAAATACAGGAAAGGATGTCGGCTGTTGGTAAGAATCACCTGAACGGTGCTATTCATATTGAATCATGATATTGTTCCTAACAATGTCTTGTGCAGGCAGAGTAAGTATTATAAATGTACAGGGATGGCTACACGACCGTGGGTAAGAATCACCAAAGGGTGATAACTGCATGCTTTAAAATTATGTTGGCTATGAAATTTGCATGCTTTACTTCTTGTCGGCTATAACATGAAATTGACCCTAAGGCAACGAGAAAGACCACTGTTAATAATGTGCTATAACATGATTACTTAGTGTTGTCTTCTTAGGTGAGTTGGGCCAGCACCGCTCGCCAGTACATTGATGATGTACTGACCCACGTTGTGGGCAATATTACAGGTGTTTGCTTGGGGAAATCCTGTGAATCAGTGCTTGGCATCGATGAATCGGATGGGTGTGCAGAAGCTCTTCTTTCAAGACGATGTCTTCTGCTATACGGGACATAATGTATGGAACAGTGGAACTCAGATGTACCAGTGAGATTGTAGCCAAATTGGCAAGTCATTGTAAAGAAGTCGTTATATTCATTTGTAGCCTAAAGGGCAAGTGTATACATTCAGTTGGCTAATCAAGAGTCTTGTAATCAATTGCAAACTCTGTATCCTGCTGCAAGTCTTGTAATCCATTTTGATTATCAATAAAGGGATACATTTCTTCATAAATTGTGTGACTTCAATTTATCTGCTTGGTTCCGCTGCTTTGTCGATGTTTTCTGAGAATTACCAGGAACTGTAATGGTTTTGCCTTGTACAAGTGCAATCTAGACTTGTACGGCATCACGCCCAGTGGCTTGTTTTCGATCCTCCGGGATCGGGGCGTGACAATCTGGAGGGTTCGTCATCTACAGCGATGCATCAGGGAAAGGCTTGGAATGTGTGCTTGAGCAGAACAAGAGGGTCATTGCTTATGCTTCTAGACAGTTGAGGTCTCATGAGAAGAATTACTCTACACATGACTTGGAGCTTGCAGCAATCATTTTTGCCTTGAAACTGTGGAAGCACTACTTGTATGGAGAGCCAGTGGACATCTTCACGGACCACAAAAGCCTGAAGTATGTTTTCACTCAGAAGGAGCTGAATATGAGACAACGCAGATGGCTTGAACTCATGAAGGATTTTAACATCAATCTGCAATACCATCCTGGAAGGCAAATGTGGTAGAAGATGCTCTCAGTCGATATCCTGTTGCTATGTTTCTCACTATAGATCGGCATCTTTTAGAGGATCTTGAGAGCCTTGGGATCGAGATTGTTCTTCCAGGAGTTGGTGTAACACCCAGTTTTCTGAAATTAGGGTATTTTTGAAAATTTATTATTTTTATTATTTATTAATGGTGTTTTAGGCATAATATGAATTATGGTAATTTTTAGTGTAATTAAAACCATTTTCTAATTCATGACTTATGACTTTGTGACTTACTAGCAAAACCTTAGTGTAAATCCTAGTTTTCCTTAACCTAGAAGTTGCCATGACCATGTGAGCCTAGCCATAGGCTTAGAACATCAAATTAGTGATTTTTGGCCAAAAGAATATTTTGGTAATTTACTAGACTTTATTTGTGATTATGTGATTTTTTTAATATTAATTAATCATGGTTAAGTATCATGATTAGTCCCTAACCTATCTCACCCTAATCTAGAGGTTAGCTACTAACCTAGAAGCTTTGGGATGGATATTTAGTCATGGGTTAAAGTGGCATAAATATCTAGATTGCCTTTATTGATATTTTGCTTAAACCATTCAAAATATCTCAACCTTTACACAAAAGTCTTGCCTTAACCATGAAGGAAAGGGCAAGGACACCCCCCCCTTGCCATGGCCGGCCAAGGACCCCCCCTAGCAGCCACACATTCTATATAATCCTCTTACATTAATTCATGAACATTTTACATGAATTTTAATCCCACAAAATCCCATTTTCTTCAAACACCCACAACTTGATCAATATTTATCCAAATTCACTCTAGTCTTTTGCATTGGGACCCTACAACATCAGGGGTGCTAAGGGAAGCTAGCAATCAAGAATTTGGAAGCTTTGGACATCACCAAGTTGAAGGAAGCACACCCCCTCTTTAGTAATTTTTCATTGGAATTGCACAAATAGGTAAATGCCCTCAAACTTAGTTAAAACCCTATTTTTCTTCATAAATGCATGCATATAGGTATACCCCAACTGTAGGCTAAGTTTGGTGAAATTTAGGATTGGTTTGGTGTCCGTATCGGACACGTATCTGTGTTTGAAAACCCTTGTTTGATGAAATGCCTCAGAGAAATGGTTTTTGTGTTTTTCCAAAACAAATTACATATTCATGTAGCCCTAGACTTGTAGGTTACATACCTAGTTGACTGAGCACGTTTTCGTGCTGTGTTCGTGTCCAAAATGGACACGAACTCACTGCACGATACACTTCACAGTGCCCTGCTACCATACTCTTCGTGCTCACTGCACAGAGCTTGTGGACACACCAAAATTGGTGGACACGAGGGGGCAATGTCTGCGAACATGCCCCCAAAATCTCACAACTTCTCGTGTCGTGTCGAGTGAGAAATCTCACTCGCACTGGACACGCACTGCAGTGCACGCGCGCGTTTCAGTCAAAATTTTGACTCGGACACGGCCTTCGTGTCGCGTGGACACGAGTCGTGGACACCTCGTGGTGACACGAGTGTGTAGCCCAACACGTGGGCTACACGTGGCATGACCACGAGGCCCCACGTGGCTCGTGTCGTGTCCACGAGGCGTGTGCATCTCTGCACGACGCAGTGTAAACCACGTGTATCAGTCGAGAAAACTCGACTGATACGGGTCTCGTGTCGACACTGTAGGACACGTGGACACGTAACAGTGTGTCGATCGTGTAGCCCTATATGTGGTCTACACGTGTGCATGACCACGAGACACGTGGATGTGTGTGTCGTGTCCTGCACACACGCGAACACGTGCACGACGCTGTGACTCTGCACAGTGTCTGTGTTTACCCGATTGGGTTTATGAACACTTGGACACGCCGTGTCGTGTCGTGGTGCACTCCCATGGACACACATGACACGTACACATGTGGGGGCTCGATTACCAACCCTTGGATTCGAGTCTTAGCTCGATTTTGTGTGTGAAATTGGGTTTACCTAGTTTCGAGTACACAATCTCAATATTCCAGATTTTGTATTTATTTCCAGTTTTCTAAAAAAAATTTCAAACCTAATTTTGATATGATTTATACATGTATGTGTGTATTTTTAGTATATGTATACGTAGTATATATGTATGTGTGAGTGTGGGTGAGTTTTGAGGATTTGTAGTTGTGTGTATAGGTAGTTGTGTATGTATATACATATGTATGTATATATGTGCACTGTGTGTGTGTTGGGGCTATTTCCTGTTCTCAGGAAATCTGAGAACAGCCTCCTCCCCTTCCCTGTGTGTGTCTAGCAGTCCCTCTCTCACTGTCCTCTCTCCCTCTCTAATTCTCTCTCTTACTTCTCTCTCTATAAATATGTAGTATATATATGTTTCATATATATATATATATATATATATATATATATTATATATATATATATATTATATATATATATTGTATATATTGTATTAGTTTATATAGTGTGTCATTATATATAATGTGTCTATACATAGATACCTAGGGTATTACATAGGCTATAGGCCTATGTGGTTGTTATATGTAAATATATGTATATATATATGTTATATAGTGAGTATATATATATTTTACATATTTGGTTATATATGGATATATAGTGGGTATGTATATTGTATATATATATTGTAGATATGTATATATATATATATATTATGGCCTATGTATATATATATATATATATATATATGGTGTAGATAGTGTATGTGTCTATTGTATATATATATAGATACCTATATGGTATTAGCCTATGGAACTTAGTTATTAGCCTATGGCCTATGGCCAATGAGTTAGGATAGACCATTAGGACTACTCCCTAGGTTGACCAAAATGTTGACCATTGTTGACCAAAGTCAACTATTGGTCAAACCATGACCTAATTGACCTAAAAATGACTAGTTTAACTAGTCTGACCATGTTTGACCCAATTACCTTATTGACTAGTCTTTGTTTGACCTAATTACCTTACTGACTAGTCTTTTTGACCTAATTACCTTACTGACTAGTCTTTGCTTGACCAATACCTTAGTTGGTCTAAGTTTGACCTAGACTTGACCCAGATTGATCATGTTGACTAGTATTTGACTAGTTTGATTAGAATGTTGACCAAGAGTTGACTTTAATCTAGATTTGACTAACATTGACTTGTTTGACCTTGTTTGACTCTAATTGACCTAGTATGACTTCCTGTGACCTAGTATGACTTCCTGTGACCTAGTTTGACTGTTGAGTTGACCAACAGTTGACTTTGACCAGATTGACCTAAT